>WIGM01001165.1:0-12014 GCA_014235935.1 Colletotrichum musicola
CCCCCATTCACTAGCATCGAGCCCACAAGCCCACCGCCCGCAGGATCCATCGCGCGCTTCCTCCGCTGAAAGATCCGCATCCCGCGGCGGGAACGTAAACAAATCCACCCCCTCTCGGGAACCAAGGAACACGGCCGGTTGGCCCAATGGCAAGGCGTCTGACTACGATCGCAGGGGAATCCACCATCAAAGTGGCATCTGACGAGGTCTGATATCAGGAGATTCTGGGTTCGACCCCCAGGCTGGTCAAAACTTTTGCAGCGTGCATATTTTTTCCTTCACCCGGAAAAAAACAACCAAAGAAACAAATCAAAGTCTCTATATCTGTTGCACTCGCCCAGTCCCGGATGCGTTGGCGACCCCCTCAAGTTGGCCTTCCAACTACCGTGTCCTCTTCGCCGACCCGAGGGTGCAGAGTTTTCACCAGAGGGGAGGGACTGGGGTGGTCTCCGCCTCCGCGCGCGAAGCGCGTTCGCGGTGAACGGGGGCGTGCGGCCATGTCCGCGACCGCCTTTGAAGTCTCTGCGCGGTCACGATGGACACAGGTCGAGCTAGGGATGCGACGAGGGGGTTGGCTGAGTGTGTTCACACCGCAACCTTGGCACAGTACTTTTTTTCTCCTCGTCTTTCTCTTTCCTTTTCCTTCTTTCTTGGTCTGAACAGGGGAGTCTTTCTAGACAGACACATATCCTGGCTAGCAATAGCGCAAACCCACCAGGCCCGGGGCGTCCACGATGCGTTTTACGTACATGCAGATTCTCTCTTCTGTTGAGTCTGTTGTCAGAGGCGTATAGCTAGAGCATGGAAGTTGAGAGGCATCCGGGAACACCCAAGGTCCGGTGTTACTCTCGACTTTTTGCAACTAAGCTACTTGCCATCGTTACCATATGAGTTTCGCTTCCATCGTATTCGTTAATGCCAGAAAAAAAGCCCACAAAATGAACACTCCTCGACATCTCCCATCGTCGAAAGACGGCCAGTCTGACGATTGGTCTCGTCTCGCGAGGCCGAGGCATCCAATCCCCCCAAGCAATACAAAGCCCACAAATCGAGCTCGGCTATGCAGAGACAAGCCTCAACAGCCGACAGACGGAACCACAGTATCTCACATTCCAGAACATCTCTTCACGTGAAGAACCGGTGCAGTGGCAACTGTTGGAGGGAGCGCGAGGAGGCACTGGCAAGCCCTCTCTCATGCGCAGGAGCACTGCTGGACGTCGAGTGCTCCAGTGTTGCCCGCGATTATTACCGGAGAACCACCCAAAACCTGCCCACACTTTTTTTCCTACGCACATCAACAAGATGCTTGCTAGCAGCACTCGTTCCATCTGCAGCTCCATATCAGGGGGTCCCGCCAACGAATCTCTCCGTGGCGAGGAGCGCTAGCAAAGCTCATGCGGCGAAGGAGAGAGAGCCAACGGGGCCTAAAGATCACCGACCCCGACGCATGCAACGCGCTCGCGCTCGCGTCGACACGTTGCCCCCGTCCGGAATTAGAAACTGCCTCGGGGAGCCGGACTGTTCGCTCCTCCTCCTGCACTGTGATCGACCGCTGCTGCTGCCGTTGCTGCTACGAAGGGCACGCGTCCTGCGACTGAATAGGGGTTTGCTCATGTTTCGGCTAGAACAATCCATGGTCTTGGTCCTCCTCCTGCATTCCACCATCCCACGCAGCCGCCGATGGGGGAGAAAGGTGTTAGATGCCGCTCTGGAGTTGCTAGGCCGCAGCGCGTATGTACGTCGTCGGGGACCACCCGAGACATTCTTGCCACCGTCCCGTCCGCGGTGGAAGACGGGGGCCAGAATCCTCTCCGGAGTCCCAACCAACAACAAGCTGTCGTTCTCTACCCTACACCACACCAACGAGGGTTGGAGATTGCGCCGCCCGGACCTGCCTCCGTGGCCGGGACCCGGGTCGGCAGAGCCATGGAGCCAATCTCGTGTGCTACGGAGTATTGAATTGCGGCTGGAGCTCTCATCTCCCAGAGGCACCGTCGCCGCACCGATGCTGCTTGCCATTGTTGGCTGCCCATTGTCGCGATCCCTAGGCATTTCCGAGTCGTCCAGGGACTTCTCTTGAAAACCAAGGCCGCAATAATACCACCGTCCACCTGTTACATCGCGAACCGTGGCAGGCGGAGCGTCTCCGACTCTGCTGGCCGCGCTTGAGTCGGGTATGCGGTCCCTATGACGCAAACCGCCCTCCGAGATAATTACTGAATGCCCTCGGTGTCAATCTCGTGTAACCTCAAGGTCCGCAGCCGCAGCCGCACCCCCTCCCCCCATTCTCCGCGCTGACGGAGGACCCACCCGGGAGAGCAGCGCATCTTCAGCAAGATTGTGATACACACGGCCGCCGTGGGAACGCCGGTGGAGGGGTCGACCGTTGAGGGCTGTATTCCCAGCACGCAGTTGCCGATGGCTGGAGCGGTTGCCGCATCCGTAGTACACGCATGGTAGGTAATACTGTGTATTTTGAATTGCGCGCGGTCCCCTGGGCGAGACGAACTTGGCGGAAGCTCCAATGATCGGCATCCGGCCGAGATGTCATGTTCGAAAAAAGGCACTTTGAAATTTGAATCAGTCGGGCCTTTCGTCTGTCGTCATAGGTGCACCCGACTGAGTCGTGAACCCCTTCCGAGCTGGACAATCCCGGACGTGAAGCGGCCTTCAAACCCTTCCAAACCGCGGACCGGACGGGTTGCCTGTTTGCAACTTGCCTGCCACCACCCAAAATCGTCAAAAGCGACATTGCAGGAACGCCCATCGTCGGTCGAGTGTCATCACGGCCCCCCTTGCCTGCCGGAGATGAAGACGCATGGCTCACCCGGCCGGCTGGTTGGAGGAAGAAACCCCGAAGACGAAGCACAGCACGCAGGGAACGCCGTGCCACAGCCGTGACTTCGGCTCACAAGGCTTGTTAGACGGAGAAATACAGCAAGTAATATGTAGTAGTAGCATTTACCAAAAGGGGAAAAAATCTTGACCATCCTACATACGCATGGCACGATTCTTCGTCAGTGATTAGAGCCAACAAATGAAACGAGCAAGGCTGCAGCTGGTGCTGAAGCCCGTAGCGTGGCCCCGAACAACAACAGCGGCAGCAGCAGCAGCAGCAGCACACCAGACGAGCCGCGTTCCTGGTGTACTGACGCTTTTCGCGCCATGTGTTGCAAAATACCTAGATACAACAAGACGAAAATAAAATAAAAATAAAAACCACACCCAGGACGGACGCCCCCGACCCACCCGGACAGACCCCCCACCTCGAGCCGGCAGAAGCCCTGCTTTCAGGCCTGGCAGCGCGCTGCTATCCCGTCGTAGCGCACTGCAGTCTGCAGCACGTTAGGGCAGGGCTCAGAGTGAGTATAGCGTGCATCTCGAGTGTGAAAAGGATCCCGAAGCTCGTCTACACCAAACGTTAGATGGCAAAGGGAGTGTAAGTACGCAGTCAATAGTGGTATAGGCATCTATCTGCCCAACGTGGGCAAGTCGCATGCGCCGTTTTCTGCAGCATAACAACAGTTCCGTAGGGCAGCCTTACATTAGCTCGCCAACCCCGAATGACATGGCCGCACAGCGACGTGTGTCCTGCATGCGCTGTCGGGGTCCATAGGGTAAGGTATGTAGCCTGTAGGTGAAGTCATGTTAGGTTGCGGCGCGCACTGCTCTGCTGCTGTCGCTGTCGCTGTCGCTGCCGCTGCCGCTGCCAGAATCCTTCCTCTGGATACCTAGTGTAGGTAGCGAATTTTCCAGAAGGAGACCCGAAAAAACCGCCTCAACCTCTGAGCGGTGGTCGGGCAAGGGTTCGCATACCGCTCCCACGTGGATGATCGTGGGTCTGCTGTTCCAAGTGGAGATGCTATGCGCCCTCACAGTGTTCACGGTCCATCGTATCACCAAGAGGCGGCACACTAGGGAAGGTAGTGTGCTGTCATATAGGTACCTAGTGCAGTTAGCTAATCACCCAGGTTAGCGCAGTACTCTGTACTAACACTGTGACATGCCATGCTACCCTAGCGCAAGGTGGATTACATAGCACTGGTGGCGGGGTGACATGAGGTTGACGAACGGCGGCGTCTTTTTCGGGGACAAACAGCAAGGTGGGTGCTCTATAGTAGCGTAGTGTCGAGCGTAGATAGAAGAACTTTTGATTGACCAGTGGCCAGTCTGTCACTGTCGCGTTGTTAGGGCCTGTTGGACAATGTCAGAAGAGCTGGCGCGCCGCACGCCGTCGCATCCTTGCAATCTCGGGGATAATTCGTCGAATTGTCGACTCAGAGTCAGTGGCCAGTTAGCCACCACCAGCCTATCGTGCTTCGTGTCGCCGTGCTGCATCTCGCAGGCAGGACCCTGACATAATCCAAGGGCGTCGTCCCAGACTCCCAGGGCCCAGGGGTGGGGTGCCGTGGTACTACCGCCCACCTAGGTAGGTAGGTAGGAAGTGTATCTTCCAACAGAAACGCTCATGGCCGGGACCCCCTTCTTCGTGTCAAAGCCTGACTAGTCGCTAGTACTACCTACTTGACTTCCGGCCGGCACTTTGTGTACGTACTTCCGCGCTGGTGCGGAACTCGCAGGCGTGGGCGGTACTACGGTACTTGTGTCCCTTCCGAAGCCGCCCTTCGGATACGAGCGAGTCAGGAGCAGACGAGACCAGCTCCCTTCGCGACCATGACTGATCAGAACTTGAACGTCCTGCGAGCCCGAATGAAGGCGGCTGGCGAATCACTCTTCCCCAATCAAACTAGTTGGCAGGAGCGAAACGTAACGGTTTGCCAGCAAGCCGCAAGAGTCCGCGCAAACTGCTGTTGACGTAGTTGCTTCTCATGACTCGTGCAACCCCCATGCTCATCTGGATCTTTTGCGATGACGGCTTCATTCCCCGACACGCCTAGCACTTGCCAACCACCTCCTCCCGAGTCCCGAGTCCCGGCTCCTGCAAAAATGGCGGTCAGTACCTACGCATAGTCAATCAGCCTACGCGACGGCAAAACCCGACAGTTCTCGTGCAGGATTCTCCGAGATGGTACGGTGCGCTGCGTGTCGCGGTTACTCTGTACTTTGTCGTCCCTCCGTGAGCTTGCAAAGCAACGTCGCATCGAGCCTGCGTCGCAAGTTTCGATTCCCAGCTAAACAGATCAAACACGATTCCTCGACGCAAGGCCCGCTGAAGGTCGATAGTGGAGTCCTAAGGGGAACCGCAAAACAGCCTCAGTGCCGTTGAAGCCACGCGGGTCGCGGTAGAGGCGACCAGCCAGAGCTCCACCGCGAACGCGCTTGTTGCTCAATTGTTGGAGTAGAGGGGAGGGTGAAGAAGCTTCAGATCCAGCGGCAGCTACTGCTAATTCTCCAAATCTCCAAGTAATAAGCCTCCTCCGGTAACACCAAATGTACTGGGTTGTCAGAACCACATGCCCCGCAAAGAAGGCTGGACTGGACGACCGTTGTAGCATCCCGTCCGCACCGAATCCAAATCAAACTCGTGACATCAGGCGGAGAGTTCGACCTCTGAAGGAATGACCGTTCAGTATCAGATGCAAAAAGGGCACCAGGAAGCCTCTTGTTCGCCGGGTCGGGTCAATCAGGAGAGGAACATGCGAATTCGGACGCAAGGCGCCAGCACTTGCCATTGCTGGAAGAGGAGCCCTGACAGACGGGGTTGGTCTCGTTCTTTCTTGTCTTCCCGCTTGTGCGTAAAAAAAAAAAGCAGCAGCCGTTCATTCTGACAGGACCGACGCAGCTGGATGAATAAACGATGATGAATCGATCAGTGCGACATCAGGCCGAGGTACTGACGCGAATCCCTGCCAGGATCGTCAGCCACAGCTCAGCATCGGATTTCCTTACGAAGCAGTCCGCCTCGACTCCTGTTCAGGGATTTGCCGCCAGGAGGTGCCGTTTGGCTCGTTCTCGCTCATGCTTGATACCGGAGTTGTCAGCTGATGGCACGTAATTTGCCAATCCTAATGTACTTGCAACATGGTCCAAGTCATCGCAGCTGGGATGTCTTCTGTCGTCAGAGCTTGGAGCCGCCACTGTCTCTTCTCGCCTTTTGTTGTCCCTTTTGCTCGTCTAGCATATTGCTGCCAATTTTTTTTCTGTCTTTTCGGAGAGGGGGCTCTGCCGCCGGCATGGGATTTGTTGCACCGTGGCTTCGTCGTACAAGATCAACGGGCATCAGTTCCCAATTCGATCGAGCTAGGCCGCAGCTGGACCCATTCTGTCATCTCTCTCGGCCGATTCTAGGAGGGCGTTAAGCTTTGGTCGCCAGCTGCCAGTCAGTGTCGGTACGATGCTCGGCGTATAGTGCGGTGTAGTTAACGGGAGGGGGTGAAAGTACCCATCGGAGCTACTGCAAAATCGTCGTTGATCACGGACGCGAGTCTCGCACAGGGATGCTGTCGAGTCTGGCACAGGCCAAAACAAGAGACGCGGTGCACCACCATGGGATGTGTGGGGGGGGATTTTATCGTGGCCTCCGCCCCTCCCCGTGGTCGCGCGTGTCGGAGGCAAGCCGCTTGGCGGCGTTATGACTGTCGGATATCTCTCCGCGCTCCCACCCACTGTGCTCCATAGTGTACATACTATGCCTGTAGGTAGGTAGGTAATATGTATGGTTATGGCAGGTGCCACTCTCCAGCAATCTGGTGAGAGTACGGGCACATACCCTAGAAGTACGGAGTAGGATATGCACCACAGTGATGCAGGCCCCTTTAACGTACGGTGCGCTTCACTCGCCTGACTTGAACCTTGATGCCGGAACCAGGCCAAAGCACAGCGCGCAACTACACTGTCAAGTACACCATGTCTCTTTTCGGGGGAAGTTCGGACAGGAAAGGCTCTGCACTCTCACGAGGCCCAAGGTCGGTGATGCAAGCGTGGCGTGAGTATTCGTCACTTGGAACAGGCTCGCAACAGAGTTTTCTTTCGTGGTAGCAACATCAAAACTCGTCGCCACCGTCTGATGTTGAATCTTGCCTTGGCGGGTGTTTTTGTCGATGAAATCTCAAGATATGGCCAAAGCTCCCGAACCGTCGGCTTCTAGAAGAGAATAATGGGGAATCGAAATACCGGTAAGAAGGGTTGGACGGGGCCGTGGACCCTCCCACCACGCACGAGCGTCATCATCCCACGACTCCAGTCTCGAGAGCTGGGCCGCCCAGTGCAGTCGGCTGCGTCCCACGGCGGCCCTGAGAGGATGCGGCCACCGACGCCACCGGACCAGGGGTTCTGCTGTCAACCACCGCGAATAGGATGGAGCTATGCCGAAGACCCGGGTTTAATCTGCGCGCCAACGGGAATGTCGCTTCTTTGCCCGCTGCAACCTCGTCACCAGAAACGGTCACCAGCTCAGCGCGGCCGGAACTCAAGTAAAAGACGACGTCAAGGTCGCGTCGTTACTAGCTACCTTGAACCATGCTTTTCCGTGGCCGTTGACACCAGCTGGGAAGGCCGCCGTATGTAAGATATAGGTCTGAAGAGTTGGTACTTGGTAGTAGTACTGCAATCGTTTGGATTCTCCTCATCCCTGTCGTGCATCGTGGTGACAGTGTGCCTGGCACTCGGGCATGCATGAGGCAGCGCACTGTGAAAGGACCGTCTGGGAAGAGGAGAGCGAACGACTCTCAGGGGTAAAATGCATTTCCGCCCGAGGCGAGTTGCAGTCCGGTCGAGTCAGGGCGTTCCGGCAGACGATTGAAAGAGTACACGTCCAGCTCGTCGTGGAAACGGTTGCGCCGTGCCATGCTATCAAACGGGTTTTGGTTTCCAGATACTAGTACATCAAAAAGCCGCGAGGCGGAGAGGCGTTCGTCGTCGTGCTGCGATGGGTCCGGCCAGATCGATCTCTGTGCCCCATTATCCGCCATCCATCTCAGATGGTCCCGTCCCGTCGCGACAAAAAGAAGGGCCCATTGGACGGCGCACGCGGGTAGAGATGGGTCGCGAGCCTCTGTGGCTTTCTTCGGGGCCAGAGACGTCAGCAGAAAACGCCCATGCCTCGGCCACATCGAACCAACCGACAGTAGCAGACTTCGAGTTGTTTCAAAGCACGTTTTCCACGGCGGTTCCAGTGCCATTGAACCTGGACAGGCGGCCACCATAATAAACGGCCGGACATACGCGATCGTACACAGCGACGCAGCGGTGACTCGGGCAAAGTCCGACGTGATTGCGCAGAAGAGGTGTTTTGGGGCCGTTTCGCTTGACTCGTGGATCCTGCACAACATCCCTCAACTCCCGCCGTGGAGCGATTTCCTTGCCCGCACACTGTATGTAGTGTAGTGTACTAGGTCCGTACGTGCGGCATGCCAACGGTACGTAGCTCGGTGACGGGAAGTCCCCAGCCCATCCACTCAAGCTGTAGAGCTGCCCAGTGTGCGCGATATTCTTTTTTGGACTTCTGGACAGCCATGCCAAGAACGACATGGAACCGTGGTATCCCTCTTGGCCGCAGGCAATAGGCGTGCCAAGGGCACCGGGTAGCAGACCTTGATGTGCATAGTAATCTTTTTGGTTATCCAAGGACCAAAGGTTTGTGCTTGTCACCCTAATCTTTCCTATCGTGCCCTGTTTAATCCGTCATCCCTGGAGACGGTACGCTCGACCAGAAATCCAAGGTGTGGGAGCAAGGTTTGCCCAGCCTCCTAGGTTTGGAGCCGTCGAATCAACCGGCTCTTATCCGTACATAGATGTTCTGGAGAATTTCTGGACTTGACCGCCCGGATCGAAACAACGAGGGGTAGCCTTGTTACTGGTGGCATGGCTGCCACTGTCGCCGGACCATCGTGTAATTACCATGATGAATGGCATGATGGCTCGAAACGACGGTTTTGGACCAAGCGTGACGGCCTGTCGGTGAAGTGCCATCGTGACCCGACACAGACTCATACCGGAAACGTCCTGTCATGTGAGGCGAGAAAAAAAAAAGAGCCATTTGGTGGTCATGCCCATCGCCGAATCCATTCAGCGAGAGAAATATACTAGAGAGCCAAGGAGGGAGGACAAGGGCCACTGGCACCCATGGCGGTTAGGATAACATAGTAGTTACTTCCGTCATCTCCCTCTCTCTCTCTCTCTGTCGCTCCCTCCCTCTGAATTTTTTTCGGCCTCTCGATAAATAGCCTGGCCGGGGACGAATGGGTTAGCGCTACCGAATGGTTCGCTAGTTCACACTGTTCTGATTGGGACGCTTCGGGGAAAGATTCCGAACATTGCCGGCGCCGTGCCTCAACAGAAGCCGCAACTTGCAAATGGCGTTGGCAACATACGTCAAAATGAGGAAATAGTGAACTCTCGAGAGGGGGTAGTAACTGCGCAAGTGCTGAACTGCCGCAGCGAATCACTTTCAACGAGCGAGCCATCCGCCCCTATTGATCGATGGCGCGCGGCGGCTTGGTTCGTGCTGTAGCCTGTCTGCGGAGTGACCCTGCATCATCTTGTTGGATGGCGAGAGGTTCATTCTGAACGCTTGGCATAAAGGACTTCGATTGGTGAACTGCTCGTCTAGTTGTCGGTACTCGGCCCCGAGGTACCCGCTTTCCGGTGCTTCGTGCCTTGAACGGCCTGATGCCGGCAACACTGGATAGTCAAGATTGAGTCGCCCCATCTGTGGAGCCAACCGTTCGGACCATGTCCGCGTTCCGGCGACCGGATGACTTCGACTTGAAGGTCGATGTCAGCAGACGAGGTGTTTCTTCTTTCTCTCAGGCGCAGGAGGCTGCAGCAGCACAGTCGGGATGCCAGATGAGCCGACCATCGCCAACAGAATACGCGGCACGCCGCACGACATCGTCAGGGTGTTGAGATGGAAGCAGATTCGTGCGAGTTTTTTTTTTGCTGTGGTTTCCGCGGCATGGCTTGTACCTTCCTGGTCCATGTAGCCATATCCTGGCAGGTATTTGTTCTGCAGCAGACAACCAGCACGCCAAGAACAGTTCCCGAACCAGAAAAGAGGAACGAATGCCGCCCATTATCCCACCACCAGCGCACTTGCATCCTTGCATCCTTGGTGCATTCAAAGAGCAGGGGCTGATCCTCGTAGGTTGCAGCTGGCGGGTACCTCGGATCTTTGAGGCGGAAGCGGTGGGCGGTGGGCGGTGGGCAGCAAGATGCCCTCCCTCGGCACCTTGCCCTGCCTAGGTACCCCAGCTGGCCGCCCTGAGCCTTCCAACTTTGCGGTTCCCGTACTTTGTGTGCGTGCGGCAGCCGTACCGCAGTATTGCAGGAGGTCTGGCGCAGAGTGTGCGCACGATGATACGACCTCGATTCGCGTGTGGCGGCCGTGACGCTTGCAGGGTTTGCCGTCGTCTCATCATTTTTCTGGCAGAGCAGGGTCGAGGGGACCCTACCCGATTCGAGGTCATCCTTGGACGTCCACCGTTACACGCAACCCAGACGCGATGAAGTGCTTATTATGTGGTGATGGCTGCGCAAGAAGCTATCGGGTGTAATCGATGCGTTGGTGTAAGAATGAGGGGGAGCTCGATCCCAGCAATTCGACTGGAGAATTGGGCCTTCTCCCCCCTCTCCCTCTGTTTCTCTCTCCCTCTATTCTCTTTTTGCGTGTGTGTGCGTGTGCGTGATCGCGTGCGCGAGCAGCGTACGTCTGTCTGGCTCTTCGACATGGGTGCTCCAGGTTGTCAGCGTTGCCAATTGGTAATAGAGCCGGATCCGATGGCATTCGGGCAGGGGGTTGACGTAAGGCTTGCGCAGCATTTTTGTTCGCAAGTTGTATTTTTGGGCGCAAGAGAGGCCGTAAGATGATAATTTGTTGCAGCAATTCGACTGCGTGTGTCGTGTTATCCCAGGTGTATCGAATGGAAGGTGAACGGAAGTGCATGTCGGGATCCTGCGACGCCGCACCTCGAGAGACGAGGTCGATCGTGCCCGAAGCTTGGCTTGGTGACGATATATGTGCAATTGGACCACAGCGAGACAAGAATAATAAGGGTTCATCACATCTGCTGGCGCGTGCTGGCCTGCAGGTGGAATCAATCCACCCACGCACGTATCCTCATCCTGAAGAAACGGCTGTTGGGGTTTGGGGGTGATGGAGGAGTGGAGGAAGGACCTGCATAGCACACTAACAGAGAGGGGAACATTGAGGGGTCCCTTCCATGGGGGGATGGGGGTTAGCGACAGGCGGATACCTAGGGAGGGGACAGAGCCACCGGCGCGGGAGCGCACGCTGCACAGGCGCTTTATAGTGGACACCCAGAGCCTCCAGCGTACCTAGACTTGGGCTGTAGCACGCCTACGTACCTGGGTACACCTGTGTCTGACGATAATTCCAGGTATGCAGTATGAGCTTCCTCTAATGCCATACCTATCTAGGTACCTACTCAAGTACGTATACTTACAAGATGTCATTCGTAAAGAAAAGTTTTTGTTTCTCTGCAAAATTTTTCTTACACACAAAAACAATTACCTTCCAACGACATGACTACTCTACTTTGGAGCATACTCACTGCTAGCCGAGCATGCTCCTGAGCCCAGCCAGTGTAGACAATGTCGGATGATGAGAGGAAATGCCAATCTCGGATTTGACTGAGGCCCGGGAATTGGGGCTGACCAGCCGACCCTGCTGTTTGGGGGCGTTCCTTGGGCCCTGGGGTCGGGGGAGTGGGTGCCTACTCGTCGGGGCAAAGGCTCACGAGCAGCAAGACGGGGAGGGCTGGGACGGGAAGGAAAGGGGAGCCATGGAACAAGACGTGGAAGACAAGTAAGGTTAGAGGGAAAAAGCAAGCGTCCGTCGTCCGGGCAGTATGCAGGTGCCATTCATTGGCTTATTAGGAACCTAGTGTACTTTGGAAGGTAAACCTGTCATCGCACTGCGACAGCCGCTGTTCGGCAGGCACAGATAGTGCGGGCACTCGCCATGGTACACTGTAACTCCTGCCTACCCAGTGTGATGCAGATGCAGGTGCAGCAGGACGACCGAACAGGGCCCAATAGCAGTTTCATTTTCAGGAAGGCGTTCATGGCGGAGTTCTTTCCGCCTTCGCATGGGG
>WIGM01001166.1:0-12002 GCA_014235935.1 Colletotrichum musicola
TTCGATAAATATACTAAAAGCTATACTAAGAGTATCTATTAAATACTTATTATTAATAGTTATAAGAGCTATTTATTAACCGAATTCGATAATTACTATAAGTAGAACGCTATTATTACTATTAGTATACCTCTACATTTATCTTATCTACTCTAGTAATAAGATATTATACTTTATTTACCTCTAAAATATATATATAGTGATAAAATTAATCTCTTTATCTAAGTCTTTATAAACTATATTATAAAGTTTAAGTTCTTTATTAGTTTTTACTTTATATACTAAAAAGGTTTTAAAAAGAAAAATGTTAAATTAGTATTCCTAGGAGCTAGAATTATCCTATAAGACCTAGAGTATATTATTAGTAAGCTTAATATGTATTTGTGGACGTCTATATCCCTATAGACTAACCCTTTAATACTACTACTTTAGTAGTCGTAAATACCCTCTAACTTCTAATAAATTATTTTATAATCTAATTTTATTAAAAAGTGGATCTCTACTTATTAAAGAAGCTCCCCGACTCTAATAATTAAAGTAGTCGAGTAATTATTAAAGAGTATATAAGTAATAATATATTTACTTACTCTTTTAACTAATCGGCTTTATATACTTAAGGATATAAATATAGTACTTATTAAGTACTAGAGGGCTAAAAAGTCCTATATATAACTTAGAGAAGTACTTAGTATAGAGGAATCTTAGGTTTTACTAGAGGAGAAATAAAAAGGAAAACGTTTAGTATCTTAAGATAATAAAGAAGGAGGTCTATCGAAGAGGGCCTAGCCGGCTTAGAGACACTGTAGTGTGTGTGGTGAGACTGGATATAATGCGCGAACCTGTTCTAAGGATGTAGAATTGTCTAATAAATCGAATAGCAATAATAAATAGTTAATTAATTATATTATAGTTAAGAAATGTTAAATAATGTTATGGACGTGGGAAAAAGTTCGTTACTAATTGATATTTGTTGCTGACTGATGAACTACGTTATATATTTAATATTTCTCTTATTATAGACCTACTTTTAAGACTTTTCTATTTCAAATAAGATTTTAGACTTCTAAACTTTATAGAGTTTTAAATTTAAACTAATGAGGAAGAAATAAAGCTAGTTATAAATTTTTATTTATTTTAAACTAGAATTCATTATATTTTAAATAGTTAAAGGAGGTGGCTTTAAGGTGCGATAAGGAGGTGATCCACTCGCTTGTCTGATCCACTCGCTTATCAACCATGTTATATAGAGGTATCAACTACTAGAGTTCTACTTAGTAGCTATTTAACGAAAAGAAACAGCGCGGTCCCATATTAGGTTTTGGAAGCCGTTAGTGCAACGGACTGTAACAGATTGGGACAGTGCGGCTCAGAACTGCTCAGCAATTTAACCTTCTCAAGTGGGACCTCCAGTGCCAGACAATCGGTGCCTACAGGCGCCGAACGCCGGCACATGTGATGTCACGAAATTCGGGCAGATGGAATCAACGGAAAGGAAGGAGTTGGGCCGACCGGGTTCCATTGTATTTCTCGCCCTCTCTTGCCGGACCAAGGATCCCTAAACAAACTATAACTGTACCTCCTCTGTATCCGTACAGATAGGTAGTATGACAGAGTGGGTGGAGCCTATGAAACACGTCGATTAGGTGGGTATTGATGCTTTTTCCCGAAAACAAAAAATAAAAATAAATCGACTGGCAGCCTCTTCAGGCCAAGATCGAAATCGGAGTGAACCATAGCTGCGGATGTGAATACTGATATTTGTTGTGCAGGTCCCCGCTCCCTGTCTCTCGCGGACCGTGGCACACAACACAAACGACATGGGATGATGGAGGTGCCCGGAGTTGAAACGGCAGTCAGAAAGTTGACTTTGCTCTCATGCGCCGACGTCGGGTCCGGGGACATGGCAGTAGAGTTATGCCGGGGTTGGTTGGAGGCAACGGGACGGTGTTCCTTGCCCTCGGACTTGGGGACGACTTGTTCGCTGGTTCCACGACATCGCCCTTTGGCTCCGTGAGCATGTTGATCTCAACCACCTTCCCAATCAATGGATCGGATATCTGTTTCGCTGCATTGCCCCATATCCGTCCATGCATGCTAAGGTAGTGTACGTATGCGCAGATAAGAGCGGTTGTTGCCCTACCCACCCACCACTGCGGCATGCCCAGGCGAAGAGCACCTCATGTAGAAATTACTTAGTGGATATCCGGGTAGAACCATCAGTAATCATAAATACTGGATGGAGGCCGGGGTTGGAAAAAGAAAACGGATGCGCGGTGAGACAGCATGTTCAAAAACCAGCACGCAGGGGTTCTCGCCGCTCATGTGCACGCGAGGTGGGCAGGCAAACAGGCAAGCAGGCAGGGAGGTGACCACTATTTTGCAGGCCCTGGGTGGCGTACCGTGTCGGCGCGGGTCGTTGAGGAGGATCAGTCTGTTCGCACAGGTACCCAACCTTGGTAAGGTGAGTTGAAGAAACGGATATGGCGTACGGATATTAGTGCCAGGGACGATGCGGGTTGATACACGACGCCATGGTGCGAATGCTGATCTACTGCGAGTGCGGCAAGCAACGTCGTTTTCACGGTGCGTCGAGTCGAAGGCGGTTGACCCCTTCATGCCCGATGTACCTAGGTCAGTGGGTGTAGCGGTAAGCAGGGAAGGCTAACTACCATGTAGGCACTAAAGCAGCCGGCAGCATGTCAGCCAACGTGCCTATGGTGGATGCAATGCCTACGGCGAAGATGAGGGAACATGATGCTTCGCCCAACCTACTACACACATCATAGTAGGCACATAGGCAGGCAGGCATCGTGGTATTCCCGCCTTCAGTTATTAGGTCGTTAGCAGGCAAGCGCGGGAGGCAGACAGTGATTGGTCTTATGTGCGGCACCTACGCATGGTGGTCTGTATCAGCACTTGCCCAGTCCAATAGATGTCTTGGACGTAGACCTTGGTGAGTTTAGCTGAAGGGCCGGCTGGTCGATTGGTGATGTTGATTGGGTAGGTACTCGACTGTCGCTGATGGTGATAGCGTTCACTCCAGGTGCCTCACGGTTCAACTGCCTAGATCCGGGGCACACTGATCCGGGGCACACTGATCCGGGTCCCACTACGTCGGACCCAGAACTGCGGCCCCGGGGCTGAAGATGGAGCTGAAGATGGATGGCAGCCTGGCAGGTTGGGCACGGAAGAGCGAAGGGTCAATGCCATGGAACAAACGGTTGGTTGGCTACGGATACTTTGCCAGGCGTTCTAGTATGAAGTACACAGTACATGCTATAGTAGCAGTGTAGAATGATGCAGCGTAGCGTTCCACAATAACTATAAGTGTAGCATCCACGTACCTGTAGTGGACACCTTGGTATCTAAGTACGTCGCGACTTATGAGTTGTAACTGGGTAAGATTGCGTACCAGGGCTGTGATTTGGGTTTTCGCCTTTCCATCCCTGTCCATGAGGCTTCCCGGCGGGTGGTCCGCAGGGATAGCCTTCCATATCCCACCTCACCGGTTCTCGACCGTTGATCAACCGTTGCCCATTGGCTCGGGGCCCCGAGGATGGGGCGAACATGTTCCAACCCAGAGGATGTGATCTCATCTCAGATCCATCCTCGCATCCGCCCCCTCCACTCCACTCAAGAGTACATGGTGTGCGATATTAGTAGAGTGAGACTTCGTGTCCCATTCATGCAGTTGCCCATGCCACTTCCCGGTTTCCCCATCGACCACACATGGGGGAGCATGATCGTCAACATTAGCCCAACCAGAATTCCGCACTTTGCAGTGTTACACCAGAAGACCCATCGTCGGCCCACCAAGCCTGCGTTGAATGAAACTGGACGCCGGCCCCGGAACCCTGGCGATCATCGGGCATCTGATGTGGAATCAATTCGCCGAGAACGCTTGTGGGTGCGGGTCGCGTTACCATACAAATCATAGTACTACTACGAATTTCGACGACTCATCACAGCTTTGTCCCTGGCCGCTCGGCGCTAGCAGGTTGGTATTTGAATTTCCCTAGCTGTCATTTCTTCTCTCTTTCTCGCCCGTATGCTGCTTCGACATGATGTATGTCTTTCATCACGTTTTGTATCTGTACTTGCCCCTCTTATCTACGTATGACCAGCAATATGATGGCCTCCGCGGCCGAGCGTGGTTTCGATTGACGGCTGCGTTGGATATCCAACGTCCCCTGCGGTGGTGGTGACGACAATGACGACGAGACCCCGGCACAGTGGCTCGATGCCACAATGGACAATGGGATGGGCCGTTTTGTCTTGGCTGGGTACATCTGCACCGCACCCCACCTATGCGGGTTGGATACCTACCTAGGTAACGACGACCTCATAGGTTGGTGGGCGGCCGCCAGCTGCCACCGATGCAAGTCAGCTCCATGAGTACCTGGGTACCACCTAGTAGCGAACGGTGTAACGGCGAGGGGTCTAAATACTGATCTTGTCCAGGCGTATATATAGAATATCTGTGTTAATGAATCTATTACTAGGGCCCCCTAGGCAGACCTAATCCCTAATAGATAAATATAACAAATACCTTAAGACTAAAAACTTTAGCAATTTTTTTATTTCTATTCTAGTATTAAGGATATATTAAGTATACCTCTCTTTATATTTCTATACTACTTATACTTATATTCTATTATATTTATTAAGTACTTTATTATACTACTCTTTACTATAAAGTTACTCAGATCTATAGTACTATATACTTTTATGTTTTATAATAGTCTTTAACTATTTAAAAATAGACTTTTCAAGTAATGTGGTTTACCAGTCAGCTGCGAATATTAGTTAGCCGCGAACTTTTTTCTAAATACGGTTAATGCCTAACTACTTAAACCTTTGACGCGTAAAATTTCCACAACTATTATGCTAGTCTATGCATAAGAAGGGAAAATCGTTCTCGCTATTGAAGCTATCCGATCGATACGCGCTGTAGGCCGGAAACTCAGTATATTGTGTACTGCGAAGACTTACGGTGTCCCTAAAAGTTCCCTACGCGATAGAATGAATAACCGACCCTGACGCGAACGTACCTAACTCTAACGATATAAACTCGATCTAATCGAAGAGAAAATACTTCTCTAATACGTTATTAAGTAGGATTTTAGAGGATTTCCATTATAGCTTACTGGTGTGGAAGATATAGCTAATCTTCTCCTGTGGGCGCGTAATGGTGCGCCTATTAGTAAGTATTAAGTTAAGTAGTTTATAGATTTATAACTATCTCTAAAAACTAAATTTAATTATCTATATAATTATTAAAGGACTTTTTAAAAGAATCTTAAGGTTATTAAAAAGTAGTTTGTATTATTATATAATATAATAGTTAAGTATAGAATTAGAAAGGGGGACGTATATAATTTTAATAAGACTAGTTTTATAATAAGTGTTATTATTGTATTAATAGTAGTAATATGTGCTAATAGATATAGTAAAGTAAAGTCTATTTAGTCTAGTAATTATAAATAGGCTATAGTTATTAAATATATTAATTTAAGTAAGTAGTATATACTTCTATTTATAATTGTTTAAGGTACTTATTATTTTACTAATTAGACTATAGAATTAGAGTTTTTAAGTAACTAGATTATTAAACCTATTACTAATAAATAGACTAATAACGAGATAGATCTAGACTAAATCAAATACTTTAATAAATATACTAAGAGTTATACTAAGAGTATTTATTAAATACTTATTATTAATAGTTATAAGAGCTATTAATTAGCTAAATTCAATAATTACTATAAGTAGAACGCTATTATTACTATTAGTATACCTCCGTATTCATCTTATCTACTCCAGCTATTAGACATTATCCTTTATTTACCCCTAAAACGTATATATAGCAATAAAATCAACCTCTTTATCTAAGCCTCTATAAACTATATTATAAAGTTAGAATTCTTTATTAGCTTCTATTATATATACTAAAAGGTTTTTATAAAAAGAAACATTAAATCTATATTCCTAGGAGCTAGAATTACCCTATAGAACCTAGAGTATGTTATTAGTAAGCTTAATATATATTTATAGACACCTATACCTCTAATTACTAACCCTTTAATACTACTACTTTAGTAGTCGTAAATACCCTCTAACTTATAACAAACTATTTTATAATTTAATTTTATTAAAAGGTAGATTTATACTTATTAGAGAAGTTCTCTAACTCTAATAATCAAAGTAGTCGAGTAATTATTAAAGAGTATATAAGTAATAGTATACTTACTTACTCTTTTAACTAATTAACTTCGCACACTTAAGGATATAAATATTATACTTACTAAGTACTAGAGGGCTAAAAGGTCACAAGTCTAACTTAGAGGGATACTTAGTATTAAAAAATCTTAGGTTTTATTAGACAAGAAACAAAAGAGGAAACGTCTAGTACCTAGAGAGGATAAAGAAGGGGGCCTATTAAAGAGAGCCCAGCCAGCTTAGAGACGCTATAGTATATACGGCAAGACTAGACATAACGCGCGAACCTACTCTAAAGATATAGAATTATTAACTAAATTAAATAGTAATAATAAATAGTTAATTAAATATGTTGTAGTTAAGAAATTATAATTATTGTTATAAACGTAGGAAAAAGTTCGCGGCTAACTAGTGTTTGTAGCTAACTAGTAAACTACGTTAAGTTAATAAAAATATTTATAATATTTTATTTAAATAATATATTAAAAACTAATTTTATTATATTTTATAGTCTTTTAAATATAGTAATTATAAACTTTTATATACTTAACGTAATTAAAGTTATTTTTACTTTTAATAAATATTATTATTTTAGTATAATGTATTTAATAAGCGAGCTACTAGGATAAGTAAGCTATTATTTCCTTATTACACCTTAAATAGTATTTTTTAAATATTTATTATATATTAAATATATAGTAGAACTCTTTATAACTTAATATATTATTATCGATAGTAGTTTATTTAGAAAAGTAAATCTACTAATATTCTACTCTTATAGTTATATAGATAATACGTTTAGCCTTATCGTAGACCCACTTTTATTATAGAACTAATTAGAGTTAATATTAAAATTTATAGAATTTTACTTTTAGAATTATAACAATATAATAAAGTTAATTATAAGTTTTTATATATTTTAAATTATAAGTAGATTTATCATAAGTATATAAAAAACTACTTTATAAGTAGTAGTAAGGAACCTAATAGCTCGCTTGTCCTAGCAGCTCGCTTACTAACCACGTTAAATATTTTATATTTATATAAGTCTTATAAGTTTTTTACTAATCTTTTAAGAAAACTTTTAAATTTATATTACTATAAATACTATAATTAAAACTATATAACATAGTCTATTAATTAGTTAAATATATTACTTAACTAGATACGTTTTTCTATATTTATAATATTCTTTAATATTTCTTAACTATAACACATTTAATTAATTAATTATTATTACTATTCAACTTATTTAATAATTCTACATCCTTAGAATAGGTTTGCGTATTATATTTAAGCTTACTATATATACTTTATTATCTCTAAGTTAGCTAGGCTCTTTTTAATAGACCCTCTTTTTTATTCTTTCAAGGTACTAAAAGTTTCCCTTTTTGTTTCTTATTTAATAAAACCTAAGAATCTTCTATACTAAGTATCCCTCTAAGTTATACCTAAGACTTTTTAGTTCTTTAGTATTTAATAAGTACTATATTTATATTCTTAAGTATATAAACTCTATTAGTTAAAAAAGTAAATAAGTATACCATTACTTATATATTCTTTAATATTTCCTTAACTACTTTAATTATTAGAGTCGGAAAACTTTCCTAATAAGTAAAGATCAATCTTTTAATAAAATTAAACTATAAGATAGTTTATTATAAGTTAAATAGTATTTATAACTACTAAGTTAGTAGAGTTAAAGAATTAGTAATAAGAAGTATTAGTATATATAAATATATGTTAAACTTTTAAATAATGTACTCTAGGTCCTATAGACTAATTCTAGGACGTATAAATATAAATTTAATATTTCCTTCTATAAAAGCTTTACTATATATATAGTAGAAGGTAATAAAGAACTTAGACTTAGTAATATAGTTTATAAAGGATTAAATAAAGATGTTAATTCTATTACTATATATATATTCTAGAGGTAAATATAGAAGTATGTTAATAATAATAATAGTGTTCTATTTATAGTAATTATCGAATTCTACTAATAAACAACTCTTATAACTATTAATAACAAGTATTTAATAAATACTCTTAGTATAACCCTTAATATATTTATTAAAGTATTTAATATAGTCTAAACCTATTTTATTATTAATCTATTTATTAATAGTTAGTTTAATAACCCAGTTACCTAGAAAGTCTAATTCTATAGTCTAACTAGTAAGGTAATAGGTATCTTAAACGATTATAAATAGAGAAATATACTACGTATCTGAAATAATATATTTAATAACTATAGCCTATTTATAATTACTAAACTAGATAGACTTTACTTTACCGCATCTATCGGTATATATTACTACTATTAATATAGTAGTAAGACTTATTATAAAGCTAATCTCGTTAAAACTCTATATATTCCCCTCTCTAATTCTATATTTAATTAAAATATTATATAATAGTATAAACTACTTTAAAATAACTACAAAATCCATTTCAAAAGTTCTTAAATAATTATATAAATAATTAATCTTAGTTTTTAATAATAGTTAGGAGTTTATAAACTACTCAGTCTAGTACTTACTAATAAACTTACTATTATATATCTATAGTAGGAAATTAGCTATACCTTCTATACTAGTAAGTTATAAAGGAAATTCTTCATAATTCTATTTAATAATATATTAAAAAAGTATTTTCTCTTTAATTTAACTGAGTTTATATTATAAAGGTTAAATATATTTATATTAGAGTTAATTATTTATTTTATATTATAGGGAACTTTTAGAAATACTTTAGATTTTTATGGTATATAATATACTTAATTTACTACCTCTAGTATATATCAATTAAATCGTTTCAATAGTAAAGATGATTTTCTCTTCTTATATATAAACTAGTATTATAGTTATAGAGTTATTACACGTTAAAGGTTTAAGTAGTTAGGTACCGACCGTATTTAGGAAAAAGCTTCCTACTAACTAATATTTGCTACTAACTAGTAAACTATATTATTTTTATTAGATTTATATAATTATTATTAAAAGTGATTAAGTTACTTTAGTAGTAAAAAGACTGTTTTAAAATACTTTAAAGTTCTCTTATTTAATCCTTATAGAATAAAACTAAGAAGACTTTTCTATTTCTTTTTAGTAAGTTTTTTAATAAAGTTATAATAAAAAGTATCTATATAGATATCTTCCCTTTACTCTTAAATTCCTCTTTTTTTATCTTATAACTAAAACTAACATATCTCTTTTTACTATAGTTCTAATACTTATAATCTACATTTTCGTTAAAAGAATACTCTAGATTTATTAATTAATCTAAATATTAATTACTTACTACTCTTAATTCTTTATACGTTATGGAGTATTTATATAACTACAAGTCAAGTTTTATTAATAGTATACTATTTCTTAAATAAGTCTATTATAGGTTCTTAAAATATAAAAGAAAAGTTTTGATAATAAAAGAATCTAAAGTATATAGTCTAGTTCTTTTACTATACCTTTATGTTTCTTAAAAACATATAGATCTTATCTTTTTATATTAATACATTACTTATTACTTCATATTAACATAGTTAATAAGCGAGCTATTAGAATAAGAAAGCTGCCTATAGTCTTATTATACCTTAAAAGTCTTTTTTAACTATTTTGGAAAGTCTAAATCTTTATAAAAAGGTTTAAAACTTTATATTAAGGTTTATAATATAGTTTTATATATAAATATAAAAATCTATAGAATTTAAGTTTAGTTAATACTTTTTAAAATAGAAGAAGTAAAAGAGTAGGTCTATAATAAGAATTAGAATTATTATCTTAGAAACTATAAAAACTAAATTATTATAAATTAAATTTCTAACATAAAAGTCTTATCAATAACGTTTTACAAAAGTTTATAATTTTCTGTTTAAATTTAGACTTTTTAAAATAGTTAAAAAAGACTTTTAAAGTATAATAAGGTTATAAATAACTTACTTATTCTAATAACGTGGTTCATCAGTCAGCGACGAATATCAGTCAGCAACGAATTTTCTCCCAGATATAGTCAGTATCTAACCACTTAAACCTTTAACGCATAACAATTCCACAACTATTATACTAGTTTATATACAAAAAGACAAAATTATTCTTACGATTAAAGTAATTCGATCGGTACGTACTATAGGCTAGAAATTAAGTATATTACGTACTATAAAGACCTATAGTATCCCTAAAAGTTCTATTCAATATAAAATAAACAACTAACCGTAATACGAACATACTTAACCTAAATAATATAAACTTAATTCGATCGAAGAAAAAGTACTTTTCTAGTATATTATTAAATAGAATTCTAGAGGATTTCCTTTATAGCTCGTTAGTATTAAAGATATAGCTAATCTCCTACTACGGGCACATAATAGTAAGCCTATTAATAAGTGTTAGGCTAAGTGGTTTATAAACTTATAACTATTATTAAGGACTAAATTTAATTATCTATATAATTATGAAAGAACTTTTGAAAAGGATTTTAAAGTTATTAAAAAGTAGTTTTTATTATTATATAATATAATAACTAAATATAGAATTAGTAAGGGGGATATCTATAATTTTAACGAGACTAGTTTTATAATAGGTGTTATTACTATATTGATAGTAGTAATATGCGCCGATAGACGTGGTAAAGTAAAGTCTATTTAGTCTAGTAACTATAAATAGGCTACGGTTATTAAATGTATTAATTTAGGTGGGTAGTGTATCCTTCCGTTCGTGATTGTTCAAGGCACTTATTACCTTACTAATTAAACCACAGAATCAGACTTTCTAGGCGACTAGGTTATTATGTTTACTACTAATAGATAGACTAATAATAAAACAGGTCTAGACTAAATTAAATACTTCGATAAATATACTAAAAGCTATACTAAGAGTATCTATTAAATACTTATTATTAATAGTTATAAGAGCTATTTATTGGCTAAATTCGATAATTATTATAAATAGAACGCTATTATTACTATTAGTATACTTCTATATTTATCTTATCTACTCTAGTTATTAGATATTATACTTTATTCGCTTTTAAAACGTATATATAGTAATAAAATTAACCTCTTTATCTAAGCCTCTATAAACTATATTATAAAGTCTAACTTCTTTATTAGTTTCTACTATATATACTAGAAGGGTTTTATGAAGAAAATATTAAATTAGTATTCCTAGGAGCTAGAATTATTCTATAGGACCTAGAGTATATTACTAGTAAGTTTGATGTGTATTTGTGGACGCCTATACCCCTATAGACTAACCCTTTAATACTACTACTTTAGTAGTTATAAACGCCCTTTAAGTCTTAGTAAACCGTTTTGTAATCTAATTTTATTAAAAAATAGATCTCTACTTATTAAAGAAGCTCTTTAACTCTAATAATTAAAATAGTCGAATAATTATTAAACGGTATATAAGTAATAATATACTTACTTACTCTTTTAATCGATTAGTTTTATATACTTAAGGATATAAATATAGTACTTACTAAGTACTAGAGGGCTAAAAAGTCCTATATATAACTTAAAGGGATACTTAGTATAAAGGAATCTTAGGTTTTACTAGAGGAGAAATAAAAAGGGAAACGTCTAGTACTTTAAGATAATAAAAAAGGGGGTCTATTAAAAAGGGCCTAACTAGCTTGGAGATACTATAGTATATATAGTAAGACTAGATATAATACGCGAACCTATTCTAAGGATATAGAATTGTCTAAGAAATCGAATAGTTATAATAAATAGTTAATAAATTATATTATAGTTAAGAAATATTAAATAATATTATAGACGT
>WIGM01001167.1:0-11984 GCA_014235935.1 Colletotrichum musicola
ACTATTAATATTTATAATATTTTAATTACCCTATACCTAAACTTTTACACTTTACTTATCTTACTCTATTCCTCTTATATAACCCTAAATCTCTTTTTATATCCTATATCTTAATCTAAATAACTACTCTATTAAATCTCATATTCTTCTACTTTAACCCCTAACTTTTACACTTTATTTATTTTTTTTTTTTTTTATTTTATTTAAAATCTCTTTTTATATTCTATATTTTAACCTAAATAACTACTCTATTAAATTATATATTCTTCTACTCCATCCCCTAACTTTCACACTTCACTCATCTTATTCTTTTCCTCTTACCTTATTCAAAATCTCTTTTTATCTTCTACCTCTTAACCTAAATAACTACTCTATTAAATCCTATATTCTTCTACTCTATCCCCTAACTTCTATACTTTACTTATCTTATTCTTCTCTTTTTACTTTATTAAAATCTCTTTTTATATCCTATATCTTAATTTAAATAACTACTCTATTAAATCCATCTTCTTCTACTCTATCCCCCTTCCCCCCTCTTCCTCTTTATCTCTCCCACTTCTTTACTTTATCTTTATAATTCTCCCTTCTCGCCTTTCTATTCCAAATTCCCTTCTAATTCTCTAATTCCTATACCCCAAAATCCTATCTTAAATCTCAAAATTATAATTCTACTTCTTATTTTTATTTTCCTTTCTCTCTATATCTCCACTTCTTACTTCTTTTAAATAATTATAATCTATAATCCTAACTCCTATAAATCTCCTATTTTACTAATCCCTAACCCTAAAATTAACTCCCTACTTACTAAATTCTTATACTTCTTCTAATTTATTACTACTATTTAATTTATTCTTATCCTAACCCTCTAACTACTCTCCTATTTAAATCCAAATCTATCTTCTAATCTTTTACCCTTCCTTTTTACCTCTCCCTTACTTCCTTTAAATTACTTTAACCCTAATACTAAACCCTATTCTCTCCCCCTTTATCTATCTTACTTTATCTTACCTACCCTTACTTAATTAACCCTCTTCTTTCCTTTCTTACCCCTAATCCAAACTTACTTTATCTTCTTAATACCTTCTAATATCTTATTTACCCTTCACTTTTACTCTACCTTCCCTAAACCCACTTAATTATTCCCTTTAACCCTATATAACCCTAATCCTAATTCTTTTAAAACCTATATAATCCCTACTTTACTTCCTTCTAAACCTCTTATAATTATTACCTTTACTTTCTCCCCCTTTCTTCTTCTCTTCTTTTGTTTTCATTTCTTCCTCCCTTTTTCATATCTCTTCCTTTTCTCTTTATCTTCCCTTCTCTTTATATTCTCTTCTTTTATTTTCATTTCTTCCTCCCTTTTTCATATCTCTTCCTTTTCTCTTTATCTTCCCTTCTCTTTATATTCTCTTCACTCCCTCTTCCCTTCTCCCCCCTACTCACTTCTATCTCTATCCCTCTTCTTCCTCCCTACTACTATACCCTAATCCAAACACTTCTATTACCACTATCTTTACATTCTATTTACTTTTCCTTCTCTTTTCTTTTTCTTATCCTTTATCTTTCTAAACCTAACCTATCCCCAAATTTATTATCCTTTACCCTAACCCTAATTTTTCTTTTCCCTAATCCTAATCTCTTACCCTTTACCCTTTTATTTAAAATCCTTATATCTTTATTAAAAAACTATTTCTAAAATTCTATTCTTTTTTATTTTCTTTTTATATTTTAATTACCTATATCCCTAAACTATTCCTTATTCTACTACTTATTCTTTATAACTTAACTCTATTTCTAAATTCTCTTTTTCCTATCTATCTTTCCTCTATTCCTAACTTATATCCTTATATCTCTTCTTACCCTTTACTATAACTAACTTATTAACTAATATAACTTACTTAATTATATCCCTCTCTATTTAATTTATTATCCTAACTATTTATATACTTCCTTCTTACTTAATACCTATTTACCTAACCTATCTACCCTTTATATCGTCCAGACTATATCCTTATATACCCCTACCCTTAAACTAATTATTACTACTATAAATATCTCTATTATAATATCCTTATATTAGTATAAACCCCCTTCTACTATTATAAACTACCTACTATCCTTATTTAATACCTTTTATTATTAATACTAACCCTATAGTAAACTATAATAGAAATAACCACTAAAATCCTCTATTATCCTCTTACTAAATATCCCCTCCTCTATCTCCTTCGCATATTTTACTATCTATCCCCACACCTCTTCCTCTCACTATAGGTAATTATAGAATATATACTCCTTATCCTCTCTCCTACGTATCCCATAATATATATATCGTCTAACCTATAACACTACCGTGCCGAACGGCGCTTCCTAGTATAACTACTTATATATCATACCCACTACGTACGTGCCGTATCCCACTTATAAATCTACTACACTATCCTCTATCCCTATATTCTTATCTTCTTTATCCTCGCCCTTCAGCCACTCAAATACCTTATTCAAATACTAGTTAGCGATAGGTTAGTAATAAACCCTTAGTTATTTTTCTCTATACTTACTACTATCTACTATAACCTAATTTATATTCCCTTATTCTTTTCTATTTATCTATTACTTACTATAGACTATATCTTATATATTACCCTATATAGCCATATACTTTCTATCCCACCCTACTAAACCTAGCCCCTAAGCTATTAGTACTACTCCTTAACGTTAATAATCTCTACCGTACCTCCCGCCCTTCCTATACCCACTAGAATCTCTCGTACCTGCTCCACTATATACTAGGCGAGCCCTCTGGTATATAGCTCTAGTAGTGTCCCCCCGTACTAGTATTGCTCCCTAGGCCTCGTCCAGAACTAGCCCCCGTCCTCGACCTCTACCTCCTACCACTCGTATATCTCCTATAGTAGCCTATAGTAGAAATACCTAGAAAAGTCTTTTATCTACTAGAGCGAGAATATCTTATATACTATCTAGATAATCCCGTACTATACTATCTCCTACTTATCGTCCAGTTTTCTTAAACATACCTCAAACGTATACTCTATATCCTACCTATCTATATATAATATATATCGTCCACGTACTTAATAGAGCAGCCTCGAGAAGCCCTCGACCTCCCCAGCCTCGACTATCTACTACTACTCCAGCTACTACTACTCGAGAAACCCACTTCGTTATACCACCTCGAACACATCCCCCACACCCTCTCTCACATCTCCCGGCCCTTTTCTACCCTACTAGTAGATATCGTACACCTCTTCGTCCCCTTTATACTCGAACTAGTCTATCCGTCCGTCCATAACCCAGTCGAGTACTACCCACTAACACACCCTCCCCATAACAAATTCGCTATATACCGCCTCCTATAGCCCTCCTCCTCTACAGCATACTACCACTAAACGACTTACCTGTCTATCGCGCCCACCACGTCCACTCTCCTATACGAACCGCCACAGCTCCCGTGGTATGCCTGCGTGTACCACGAGCCGCACGTCCAGTATGTCGATCCCCAGCCTGAGTGTATTAGTAGCTACTACGATACCCCCGTCCACCCCGTTGCCCCTCTGCCACGCCTCAAGCCGCTCCACCTTACCCCGCACTATATCGACGTCGCTATAAAATACTAGGTACCCTAGTAACGCCCCTAGCCGTTCCACCTACTCGATCGATATTGCGTATACTACTGCCTTCCCCTTACCGTTATTACTTGTCCACTCCTCGACAATCCTATAGACCTCCTCTATAACGATATCCCCCTCTCCCTCCTCTACCTTCTACAGTATTACCACCTCGTACCTAATATTCCTCCTTATCGATACCGCCCAGAAGATCCTAGCCCGTCCAGAATTAATACCCATTACCCCAAAAAACACTACCTCGTCTAACAGTACTAGTATTACCGTTAAGTACACGAGCTACACCCTAAACTCGCTAACCCTAACCCTAAGCTCCTATAACTATAGCTAGAACGTTCTCGTTCCCTCGAGCACTATATAACACTTGTCTACTACTACCCGGTCGAGAGCCTACCTTACCTCTAGCCACACTACAAAGTCCTAAAACCCCTTAGTCACTACTAACTCCAGCATTACAAACACAATCAACACTACCTAGTTGTTCTTCTGGCTCTACTACACGTATAACATAATCCCGGCCTTGACGCACCTCGCGTACATGTCCGTCCATAGCGCCACGAGCGGCGTCACCACTACCGTCACCCCGTCCACCAAGCAGTACGCCAGCAGTATAAACGATAAGCTCTTACCCCCTCCCGTGCCTATTATCTGCATAATTAGGCTATAGCCGTCGATAATAGCCCTTAGAACCTACTCCTAGTTACTACAGAACTCAGCCCTATCGTCGCCTATTATCTACTAGAGCCCCCCTACTAAGTTAGCTAGCTACAGCTTCTTAAAGTACCTAAACCTAGCCTAGAACTATAAGTTATTATATACCTCTATTTTCCACTTTATACCTACCGCCCCCCCGTCCACGTCCTCGGCCCCAAACCCCAGAAACCAATACCACTACTGGCTAACCCTGTAGAACCTCTACCGTCGAGCCGCCAGCCCGCTACCGAACTATATCAGCTCTTATACGTAGATCATCCCCACTAGCCGCGTCCCGTGCCCGGCCTACAAGTCCCACGTACTGTCCTCGAGCTTGTCGTCGTCCCCCTAGTCACCCTGTCCGTCCTCTGCCTACTTCCCGAATACCTCGTTAAGATAGCGGTTAGCAATAGCGATCGCTATGTGACGCCACATGCTCACGTTGATCTGGCTCCCCAAGAGCCTCGAGCTGTGCCACTGCATGATCCGCCGCGCCCGGTCCGTCGTCCATACCTGTTCCTCCTTCCAAGTCCACTCGCCCACCTAGTCGTCCTCGTCGTCCCTTACTGCTTCCTCTCTGCCGTCCCTGCTGTCCCTGTTGTCCCCTGCCTTCGCCCCCTCCTACACTGTCTCGTCCGCCCACAAGAACGAGCTGTACTTGCCGACCTCCCGCGTGATACCCTGTACCTCCTGCCAGAACAGTAGCACGAGCCACAGATACCACACGAGCAGCTCGCCTACCTCCTACGGCAGATACTAGTAGATCACCTTAGCCTGCCCGGTCGTGCGGTAGCCCTTGTAGTATGCCGTTACAAAGCACACCATCTTATCGTAGACGAAGATGTTCCATACCCCACTATTAGCTATATTAACTGTCCGTAGACCCCCGAGCTCCATCGCCCGCCCAGACTGCCCACCCAGTATATGTAGAAGCATCTATAGCCGCTCCCTGAGCTGCTCGAACGTGTGGCCATAGTCTTGGACTGCCCACTCATCGAACTAACTACTAATACTATCGCCCTCTATACCCTACTAACACCTAGCTTCTACCGAATCTACTAACCAACAAAAGACCCAACTATCTACCTTACCAACCTAGTCGTTATAGTCGTCTAAGAGAAACGAGTAACCAACCTTAGTCTCGCTATAGTCGTCTTTAATAGCTAACTATAGTATCGCCAGTAGCTACTTAGTCACATTACTTCTAGGCCCGCCTGCCTATAGATCCCTATCTAGCGTACTCGTTAGTGTCGCCTCGCCCAGTAGTCCCCTTATCTCCCGGACGAGCTCGTAAAGAGTATCTAATAACTAGCCTATTGTGAACCACACTCGCCAGTACAATACCCACTCGCCCACCCAGTTAATAACACTAACTACCACTATATTATACTAGATATATATACTATACGTCCATATCTTAAGTATCTAGTCTATCGGTATCGGCTTTATGTCTTTAGCCCCTAAGGTCCATATTATAAACCACTATACCTTAGACTGTACATACTAGAATAAACTTATAGTCTTATCTTTAGCCTCGTCCTTTCCTATCTCCCTCTCTAGTACCACCATCTCTTCACACTACTCTACAACGACCTAGTAAATAACTAATATCCTCACTACTTTAATAACAGCCGAGTACTTATTCATATAGTCCATAATCTATACCTACCCACCATCCTCCCTAATACCCATCACCACTAGTATACTAATTAGCGCGTTCTTATAGTAGCCCCTTTTTAGCTAGTAGTCGAGCATGCCGATAAGCATGTCCAAGCCCGCGCACTCCCACTCGGCCTGTGGTATCCTCGAATCCTCTACCGCCTACTCGAACTTATCCCACAGCTCGCCTTATTTTAGCATTAGTCTATACAGTAGCCTCTTATCGTTATCTATCTCCTACGTTCGGTACCACACACATAATAAGACCCACTATACCTCCTTATACTTCGCCTATATATCGTCCTCTAAGTAGCTATCGAACGGTCTAGCTAGTTTAACGTCGGCCTCCTTACACTACACCTCGAAGAGCACAGTATAGCCAACAATGTTAGGGCTCGAGACGTGTTCGAATATTCGTCGACACACATTCAGGGGTCGATCGTGATGTGTATTGTGCTTGTCCTTGCTTAAGGCCTGTCCGTGTCCCTTATGCGCCTCCTGCCGGCGTGTTCCCTGTGACTAAGTGCCTCTAGTGCGGCCCTCGGCCAAATATTTCTCCTAGCGCCTTCCTGGCATCCTAGTCGCTCTGCGTGTGCATCGCTTCCAGCGCCCCTGGCCTACTACCCTTTTTGACATACCCCTTTAGCCTTCGCGGCTCGAGACCTCGGTCCTAGGGCGCTCCTGCGCGCTTCATACGCAGCAGTGGAGGCTACTCTTAGGGGTGGCAAGCTAACCGACTTCTTCCTTATTCCTCTCCTCCTTCAAAGATCCCTCCGCTCCATGCGGTCTCTGCGAGAGGGTCGCTCTCTTCGCGTAGTGGTTCCATCTCCTTTTTCACCAGGTTTAGCTGTTTCACAAACTCTTGAAACGGTTGCTTTGCGAGGCTCTTTGTGAGTCCGTCCGCAATAAGGTCCTTCGTTGGTGTGTGGACGACGTTGATGGTGCCGTTCTCAACCTCCTGTCTTAACCAGTGGTTGTGTATATTAACGTGACGAAGCCTTGTCTTTAGAGTCACGAGTTCCTTAGTTACTATTCGAATTGTCTGGAGGTTATTGTACTGGATCGTTATTCCGCCGCTCGGAACCGTCGTATTAAGAGTACTTAGTAGACGGCTAATGAATATAGCTTTGCGTGCTGCTTGAGAGAGGGCGAGAAGCTCTGTTTCTGTCGTTGATGTTGTGACTGTATCTTGTTTGTTCGCTCTCCAGCCGATCAATCCTCCAGCAAGCCGTAGTGCGTACGCCTGAGAGCTCTTTCGATTTAGCGAGTTATCTGCGAAGCTGGCGTCTGATGCGACTTCGAAACTCTTGTTGTTGCCATTGTACTCGAGACTAAGGAAGTAGGTGTCCAAGATGTACTGCAATACTCGATCTGCAGCGCGATGATGCTTCTGAGAGGGATTCTGGTTAAACCTGGCTAGACGGCTTGTAGTAAAGGCGATGTCGGGGCGCGTCATCACCGCCAAGTATAGGACCGATCCAACTTTTTGTTGGTATGCCGTTATTTCGTTCTTTGGGGCGTGCTCCTCGGCGGGCAGCAACTCCTCGTTCGTTATAGGGGTCGTAAATCGAGGGTTCTTTCTTTGTGATCCTTTATGTGTGCCTTGACTAATTAACCGTGCGATCTTCTGTGCGTAGGCTGCCTGAGATAGCCAGATTTTCTTCTTGGCTCGGTCGCGCGTGATCTCGATTCCTAGAAACTAATGAAGAGGGTCTCCGCCTTCCAGGTGATACTTCTCTTTGAGCCCGTTAATGAGGCGCTTAGTAGCGTTTCTACACTCAGGGGGAAACGCGAGAACACAGTCGTCGATATAGAAGAAGAAGAGTACACGTCCCTTCCGCCAGCAGTAATTCTCGCCTGCGACGCGTTCCATCCCTATTGCTTTTAGACCATTCTCTAGATGCCGTTGCTACAGTAGAGGGGACCTGTGAAGGCCGTATAGAGCCTTCTTCAGCCGCAGGACCTTCCCCTGCTGCTCATGGCCTGGTGGAAACTCCATATATACTGTCTCGTCGATCGGTGCGTGGACAAAGGCATTAACTGCGTCGTACTGCAGTAAGGTAAGATCTTGCTGGGCCGCGGTGGCAATAAGGGTTCGGAACGATTGTCCAGCGAGGGTCGCAGTGTATGTATCCTTGAAAGCGTTTTTAGTCTGTTGATCTCCTCGAACAACGATCCTTGCCTTGAGTTTCTGGAGTGTTCCCTTCTCGTCCGTTTTATAGACGTATACCCACCGGCAACCCAGAATCTGGTGCCTGGCGGCTTCTCTACGGTCCACGACGACGTATGTATCTATCTTATTGTGGCTCGCGAGGTGCTTCTCTTCCGCTTCTCGGAATCCCCTCTCGTAGGGGTGGCCGTATAGATCGGCATGTTTCTGAGGCACTGGGGGTAGTACGCCTGCTTGGCTTTCTCGCTGGGGCAGAGGACGGTCCTCTCCCGGAACGCTAGAGGCCACGGTCTCAACCGCGGGCCCCCCGTCACCTGACACGGGCCTACCGTTGTGGGAGCTTAGCCCAGAGGGAAGGTCTTCCTTTACCCTCGAATCAACGTGGTTTCTTCCCTGACGGAGGTCGAAGGCACGCTCACACCCAGGGTTTCTAAGACTCCTCCTGGGCCCAGGGGCAGGGCTCATACTATTACCACGTCCGGCTACGGTGAGACCTTCGAGTCTGTTGTTCTAACATACTACTGCTTCTAGGCTGGTATCGGTGTTCTTCGCCTTTTGCTTTATCTTTACTCGTTTTTTACCCGTTCTGGTGCCGCCGAGGAAAGCGGCTTGCTAGGAGGTACGCGGAGTGGTAATTGGAAACTCTTTGTGGATCGATTCGCGTACATGAACTGCCTTAGGAGTGATCGAAGTACGTCTCTTCCTCCACCCCTTCACTCCGAGCGCCTCCTCGAGACCAGCAACGAACGAAGTAGGTGGGGTCAGTGGCGGCGTTATTAGCTCGAATCGAGCTTCCATATGCTTTGGGGACGGTGGCGCCGTATATTCCTCGGTATCTTCGTCTTTAACGTATTGTATTTTATCGAATTCTTTGTCTGCGGTGTGTGTGTACTCTGGAGATGTTATCCCTGTGGGCGAGACCTCTAGTCGCGCGAGAAGAGCGTTGAGCTCGTTTACGTTGAGGTCTTTGAGGTCATCCCGCAGCTCGTTGATATCTCTATTAAAGAACTCGGTTTCCCTGAACACAACGTCTCGCGTTGTGATAACGCGGGCAGTAAGCGGATTCCATACGCGGTAGGAGTTGCTAGTACTGTACCTAATGAGGTAGCCTATCTATCCTCTCGGTTGAAGCTTTCTCGACTTATTCCTACCTAGCTGTGCGTCTGTTGTGAGCGCGTACGCTTTACAGCCGTATGCCCGAAGGTGGGCTTGGTGAGGCTTCCCGAGATCTGGGCCGCGAAACTGTATATGGAACCGTTCGAAAGGCGTTTTCCAGCCGCGCGCCGCTGACGGCGTCCTGTTGTATAAATACGTCGTGGCGGCAACGATTTCGGGCCACAGCATCTCAGGGAACTTGCCTGCCTCACGAAGGGTCCTAGCCTTCTCCTTGATAACTGCTGCGATTCGCTCGGCGCCTCCGTTCTGGGCCTGCGTATTCGGCGCAGAAGGTTTAAGAACTATCCCTTGAGATTGAAGGTGGGCGGCAACTTGCTGATGAATCGTTGTGACCTTGTGATCGCACTTAAAGATCTTGACCTGTATGTCGTATTGTGTCTTTATCATAGCTACATAGAGGTCGAATACCTCTAGAAGCGTCTCTGTTGTGCGATCCTTAAGGTAGTAGTCCCACGAGTATCCTGTAAGTCGGTCTGAGAATATTACCATAGACGTATAGCCTCTGTATCCTTGAGGACTAATCGAGTGGAAGTCGAATGCTACTCTTGATCCTGGTTTTGCCCACGTTATAGACTCGCGAGGGGCGCGTCGAACGATTCGTCTTGTCTTTCCTTTCCCACACGCTGAGCAGTTAGGTAGCCTGTTGCGTAGGTTACCTATGATCTTCACGCCTCGAGAGGCGTTGACGAGGTGCTCTAGCACCCCTTCGCCCGGATGACCCAGTCTCTGGTGCCACCTGAACGGCCTTCCTGCGAGTCTTTTGCGCGGTGTAAACGATGTGTGGCGCTGCTTCGCCTGCGTGACGAATCCTGCTTTGGTATTGTCTTCGATAACCTGTTGTCCATGGAGATCGTGAAGGTAGCAGACGAGTGTCCCATCCGCTCTTTGTACGTAATTCTGGCCTGGGCGGTTATCCCACTACATCCCTCGTTGCCGTAGAAGGCGGTAGGAGACTAGATTCGTTGCGAATTCTTCGCAGTAAGCGACGTTATATAAGCGGAGTCTTACCTTCTTCCCTCGCTCTGTGTTAGCCGTTATGTCCACGTTCCTATACCCTAGGATTGGGACTTGTGAGGCTCCTGCCTATAGGTAATCCCCTGGTTTAGCCGCTCTGAAACCCGAGAATCGAGCCCGGTTGTTGAATACGTGGAGCGATGATCCTGAGTCGTATATCGTAGAGTTGTGTAATGGGTACTTAGTCCGGATCATGAACGCAGAACGGTCACTCGTATACTGCTTCCTCCACAATACGTTGGCTGACCCCATACACCGACCATACAGTCAGGTCTGCTTCGCTTCCTTCTCGCGTTGCTCACGGATCTTCTTTACACGGTCCGCGAGGTCGTCATCGGCCTTGAGACGCTCGGTGACCTTCTTCATAATATCGTTGCTGGGCCTCCATCCTTCGTACGCTTCTTCTGGGAAGCAGTAGAAGCAGTTGGTAAGTAGGTGTCGTGGCAGATTATATCTGTGGTACGTTGGTATCTCGTTTTGGGTCCGCGAATTGGTGGCCCTATGTCGCTTCTTGGTTGCGCTCCGAGGCATAGTCTCCTTCGGTCCTTCTCTTGTTGTGATAAAGGTACCTCTTGAGGTTCTTGGTCCTGTCGACAGCGTATCTGCGTGGATTCGTATATATCGTCGTACTTCCGCAGAGATCTCGCTGATCGAGGGGTTGTCCGACTCGTGGAACTTCGCCTCGAACGTGGCGTGGAACGTAGAAATAGCGGTCTTCGCAATGACCTTTAGGAAGTCCTCGCTCCACTCGCTAAAGTCCCTTGTCTGGGCCAGGTTGACTTCTTGTCCCTTCAACATTGCGGCCTCCTATTGCTCGAGCCAGTTCTCGATCTCGGCCTTCGTGGTTATCCGCTTTGTAGCCGCTTGCTTGACAGTCTTCTCGTACTCCTCACGTGCGGCGCTCTTTTGTTCATTGTTCGAGATCGAGGCCACACCCTTCAGCTTAACCATCCAGGCGTGGAGGGTCTCCGTAGGGTCACAGCACGCATTGACGTACTTCGCGGCTGCTGTCGATAGGACCCAGTTGCGGAGCTCTCGTAGAGCAGCCGCTTCACGCTCGTAGATACGGATATCATGGTTGTAGTCGCTCCGGAGCTGTACATACTCCTCACGGTCCTCCTTGACAAGGTCTTGGAGGCGTCTAGCCGTCTCGTTCGATCGTACTTCTTCGATATCTAGTATCTGTGACACCTCGATAGTTAATCCGCGGGTATGTCGCGGTATACCTTTCTTCTTATAGTCAGAGAAGGCCGGAGGCTCCGGCTTCGGCATCCGCTTCTCGGGGTTTTCGGCGCCGGGATCCACTTGCTCCCAGACGTCCAAGTCGGTAGCTTTACCCTAGAAAACCTTATACCAGGTCGGCCATTGACTGGGGTTGTTGAGGACAATGGATTCCATCTTTACTTATGTCGTTATTAATTCGGGCTTATCGCGTGGGTTTTGAGGGACGTAAACGGGGTGTTCGTATGTCTTGCAGTTGATCGGATCTTCGAATAGCTTCGTTTTGCCTGTAGGTAGGCCAATTAGTAGGTAATCAGACTGTTAATTGTTCGAATATTCGTCGACACACATTCAGGGGTCGATCGTGATGTGTATTGTGCTTGTCCTTGCTTAAGGCCTGT
>WIGM01001168.1:0-11955 GCA_014235935.1 Colletotrichum musicola
TAAGGTTAAAGTGTTACGTTGTGGTGGGTTAGGTGGTGCGCTCGCTTGTCTGGTGCGCTCGCTTATCAACTACGTTAGTTATTATATTATATAATGTATAAAGTCCTTTTTAACAACCTTAGGATCCTTTTAAAGAGTCCTTTGGTAATTATATAGATATTAAATTTAGTTTTTAAAGATAGTTATAAGTTTACAAACTACTTAGCCTAATACTTAGTAATAGGCGCACTATTATACGTCTATAACAAGAGATTAGCTATATTTTCTACGTTAGTAAACCATAAGGGAAATCCTCTAGAATCCTGCTTAATAACGTATTAGAAAAGTGTTTTCTCTTTAATTAGATTAAGTTTATGTTATTAGGGTTAGGTACGTTCGTGTTAGGGTCGGTTGTTTATTCTATTGCTTAGGGAGCTTTTGGGGACACTATAAGCCTTTACAGTACATAACACACTAAGTTTCCGGCCTATAGCGCGTGTCGATCGGATGGTTTTAATAGTGAGAACGATTTTCTCTTCTTATACTTATATAGACTGGTATAATAGTTATGGAAATTTTACGCGTTAAAGGTTTAAGTAGTTAGGTATTGACCGCGTTTGAAAAAAAGTTCGCGGCTGACTAATATTCGCGACTCACTAGTAAACTACGTTATTACTATAAGTAATATAAGTTTATAATTTATAGAGATTAGTAGGACTTTACTTAATTATAACGTTATTAATTTAATAAAAGGAGACGGTTTAATTGATATAGATAAGTTTATTTAGACTACTAAAGTTTAGATTATAGAAGATATTTTTAAAAGTATTTCTTTCCTTACTAACCTTAAACTTATTGTTAGTAGGGCTACTAAACCTAACTTACTAATACTGATTACTAGCTTTAACGTTAGTATTAGTATAAAAAAATAAAGTTATAGTTAAACGTTAGGGGTTATAGTAGCGATAGTACTATAAGAAGTCTTTTTATAGTTAGTAATGATTATATAAAGAAGGTTAGCATTAATTTCTTTATAGATAGATTTAAGACTTTTGATTAAAAAGATATAGTCTTTTTAGTACTTTATGTTAATAAAGCTAAATGCGTAGTTAGATAGAGACCTAATGTTTATTATATTAATAACTTAAAAAATAGTATTTGAAAGTACTTTATTTAAGATATATTATATAACTCGAGGACTTTTAAAAACTACTTCTATAATGTTTTATGCCAGGGATAGGACTCAATAAGCTCGTTAGGAATACTTAGATCTAAAGTTAATTTTTTAACCTATTACTTAAGGTCTAATGTAGTGAGATAGTAGAAGAGAGTTTAGGTAGGTAAACGCCTATTTATGACCACGATATATACTTTTTAGTACGTGTTATTAATATCCTTTTATAGAAAGTAAGTAGTATTATTAGTTTTTATAACCTATTTAACTATAGTACTAGTTTTTTATAGTTTAATTATATTATAACTAAAAAGGCTACTAAGTAATACTAGCTAGCAGTAAATTAGTAGTATATTAGGTAAATAGAGAAATAAAATAATAGGTAGTAGTTAACGTGGTTCATCAGTCAGCCGGACATATCAGTCAGCCGGACACTTTTTCCCGAACGCGCTTAAGTTCAAAGCACTTAAACATTCGACACGTCATCACTCCACAACCACAATGCCGATTTACTCACAAGAAGACAAAATCAATCTTGCACTCGAGGCGATTCGAACCACACGCGCTGGAGGGCTAAAAGGTCGTGGGTCTAACTTAGAGGAGCACTTAGTATAGAGGAATCTTAGGGTTTATTAGAGGAGAAACAAAAAGAGAAACGTCTAGTACCTCGAGATAATAAAAAGGGGGGTCCATTAAAGAGAGTCCAGCTAGCTCGGAGACGCTATAGTGTGTACGGCGAGACTGGACATAATATACGAATTTGTAATAAGGACGTAGAATCGTTGAATAAGTCGAATAGTAATAATAAATACTTAATTAAATATATTATAGTTAAAAAATATTATATATTGTTATAGACATAGGAAAAAGTGTCCGGCTGACTGATATGTCCGGCTAACTGATAAACCATATTATAAGTTTTATAACTTTTTTTAAGTCTCTATATCTATTTATAACTATTAACCTCTATAGTACTAGTAATCCTCTATTAGGTATAGTTAAGTTTAGAAATTATTATTTTTAAAGACTAATAGTCTTAGTTTAGTATATTTTATTCTAATTATAGTAAAGCTACTATTATATAGGTATGTTGTTTTTATCTTTATGAGAGTTCTGTTTTAGATAATTATAAAGTTATAGATATATATAAAGCTATTTGAATAAGTTTATAGTTTATTAATTATATTAAAAAGTATTCTGTTTCATATAAAATTAGGAATAGTTTTATTTTTGTCCCTAGGCGTACTAGTAATATCTAGGATCGTAGGGTTAGCTATAGGTTAGTAGTAGTACTAATTATAGGTTAACGAAATAAAAAAACAGTAGAGAGGTATTAACTTAGAGTGAGAATTATAGAGAGATTCTATTAATTTAATTAGTCTAAAAAGTAGAGTACTGCCCAGATAGCTACATTATACTACTCGGATAGTCATACTCTACTCTGTTATTTATTTATATTATAGTTAAGATTTAGTATATAAATTAAAGATTAGTTAGTTTGAATAAACAGTTCATGATAATAATTAGGGATTTAAAAAACTTTAAAATATTAACCTATTTTCTTAGTATTTACTTTTTTTTATCAAATAATAAAATTATAGTTTTTGCTTTTTTAATAAACATAACTTGAGGTAATATTTGATTAAGTTATTTTAAATTAAATAAAGAACTATTATTAGTTCTTAATTGACTAATAGAGTTATAGTAAAATATAATAGTAACTAACTCGTAAGTTTAAAACTATATATAAACTTTATAATAAAGTTAACTAAGAAGTACTAAAGTCATTTGACTAATAGTTTATAATCGATAATATATATAACTAACTATATTCGACCTCAAAACTTAGTTTTAATTTTTATTGCCTAAATAAAGTATGATTATCATATAGATACTATTTAGAATAAAGTCCTAATACTATTACAATAATATTATAAACTAGTAGAGTATATTATAATAATATTTAGATTTTTATTATTAAGAACGTTGAAAAAAAGAAATAAAATATAAGTATATTGGCTTAAAAATATACCTAACCTCTTTACTTTTATTTAGTAGACCGCACGTCTAAATATATTATTACTAGACTTTAAAACTAGATATGTAGTCTAATTATATAATACTTTTAGAATTCCTTAACGCTCCTATGGGTTGTAAAAGGTTAAAGTAGTTTAACTACTAAACTTAGTAAATATAGAAGTCTTTAAGAAAGTTTATAAAAGTCCCCATCGTTTGATAGATATGTCTATTTAGTTTGAGAATTATCTATATAAGTATAAGTTAGTTTTATTAAAAATGTACTAATAATAAATATAGATAGTAGTACTATAATAATTTTTAGCTTCTTAGCTTCCTTCTAGTTTATCTAGAGTCTTACTTAATAGTTATAGTAGTAGTATATATTATATTTATAAAGTCGGCTACGGCCCCTATGCGTATAACTATAGTTCCAATCTTCTTTAAAGACTTTAGAATAAGTTAGTAATAAAAGTAGTTATATTACTCTTTATAGCTCCTATTACTAAGGTTATTCTTATATTTATACAAATAATAACGTAGTTTATTAGTCAGTCGGACATATCACTCAGTCGGACACTTTTTCCCACGTTCGCAATATCTTTAATATTTCTTAACTATAATATATTTAATTAACCATTCGTTATCGCTATTCGACTTATTCGATAATTCTATATCCTTAGAATAGGTTTGCGTATTATGTCCAGACTTACTATACATACTATATCGTCTCTAAGCTGGCTGGGCTCTTTTTAATAGACCCCCTTCTTTATACTCTCGAGGTACTAGATATTTCCCCTTTTGTTTCTTATCTAATAAAACCTAAGATTCTTTAATACTAAGTGCTCCTTTAAGTTAGACTTATGACTTTTTGGCCCTCTAGTGCTAATACTTGGTAAGTACTATGTTTATATTTTTAAGGTTGAGAGAGTAAGTAAGTGTACTATTACTTATATATTTTTTGATAATCATTCGACTAATTAAATTATTAGAGTTAGAGAGCTCTTTTAATAAATTATAATCTACTTCTTGATAAAACTAGATTGTGCAATGGTTTATTATAAATTAGAGGGTGTTTGCGACTATCAAGGTAGTAGTATTAAAGGGTTCATAATAGGAGATATAGGTAATTATAAATATATATAAAGTTTATCAATGATGTAATCTGGATTCTATAGGGTAATTCTAGCTCCTAGGAATATAGATTTAATATTTTTCTTTATAAAAACCTTCTAGTATACGCGGTAGAAGCTAATAAAGAACTTAGGCTTTGTGATATAGTTTATTAAGACTTAGATATAGAGGTTAATTTTATTACTATATATACGTTTTAGAGGTAAATAAAGGGTAATATCTAATAGCTAGAATAGATGAGATAAATAGAGAGGTATACTAATAATAAATATAGCGTTCTACTTATAATAATTATTAAATTAGCTAATAAATAGCTTTTATAACTATTAATAATAAGTATCTAATAGATGCCCTTAGAATGACCCTCAGTATGTTTATTGAACTACTTAATCCAGTCTAGACCTATCTTGTTATTAGTCTATCTATTAGTAGTAGGTTTCATAACTCGGTTACCTAGAAACCCTAATTCTATAGTCTAATTAGTAAAGTGATAAGTACTTTAAAAAATCACAAATAGGAGTATATACTACCCGTCTGAATTAATGCATTTAATAACCATAGCCTAGTTATAGTTACTAAACTAAAGAGACTTTACTTTACCACATCTATCGGCACATATTACCACTATTAACGCAGTAATAACACCTATTATAAAGCTAGTCTCGTTGAAACTGTACACGTCCCCCGTTCTAATTCTATACTTGGCTACTATATTATATAATAACGTAAACCACTTCTTAGTAACCTTAAGATCTTTTTAAAGAGCCCTTTAATAATTATATCGATAGTTAAATTTAGCTTTTAGAGATAGTTATAAGTCTATAAACTACTTAGCCCAATACTTACTAATCGGCACACTATTACGTACCCACAGGAGGAGGTTGGCTATATCTTCTATACTAACAAGCTATAAGGGAAGTCCTCTAGAATCTTATTTAATAACGTATTAGAAAAGTGTTTTTTCTTTAATTGGATTGACTTTATATTGTTAGGGTTAGGTACGTTTGCGTTGGGGTCGGTTCTTTATTCTGTTGTGCAGGGACCTTTTGTGGACACTATAAGTCTTTATAGTATATAATATACTAAGTTTCTGGTCTATAGTGCGTGTCGATCGGATAGCTTTAATAGCGAGAACGATTTTCTCTTTTTGTATATAGACTAGTATAATAGTTATAGAATTTTTATATATTAAAGGTTTAAGTGGTTAGGTATTAACTGCGTTTAGAAAAAAGTTTGCGGCTAACTAATATTTGCGGCTGACTGGTACACTACGTTATAGTAATAAAATTAAACCTCTTTATCTAAACCTTTATGAACTATATTATAAAGTCTAAGTTCTTTATCGACTTCTACTATATATACTAAAACGTTTCTATAAAGGAAAATATTAAATCTATATTTATAGGAGCTAGGATTATCCTATAGAGCCTAAAGTATATTATTAGTAAGCTTAGTATATATTTATAAACACCTATACTCCTATAGACTAACCCTTTAACACTACTATCTTAGTAGTCACAAACGCCCTCTAACTCCTAAAAAGCTATTTTATAATCTAATGTTATTAAAAAATAGATCTCTACTTATTAAAAAAGCTCCCTAACTCTTAGAACAAAATAGTTAAGTAATTATTAAAAAGTACACAAATAATAGTACACTTACTTACTCTTTTAACTCATTGACTTTATATACTTAAGGATATAAATATAGTACTTATCGAGTACTGAAGGGCTAAAAAGTCCTATTAATAACTTAAAAGGGTATTTAGTATAAAGAAATCTCAGGTTTTACTAAAGAAGAAATAAAAAGAGAAGTTTTTAGTACCTTAAGACAATAAAGAAAGGGCTCTATTAAAGAGGGCCTAGCTAACTTAAAGATAATATAGTATATGTAGTAAGACTGGACATAATGCGCGAACCTGTTCTAAGAGTATAGAATTGTTTAATAAATCGAATAGTGATAATGAATAGTTAACTAATTATATTTTAGCTAAGTAACATTAAATAACGTGGTTGATAAGCGAGTGCGCCAGACAAGCGAGTGCGCCACCCGACCGCGACCACAACATGTATCCGACCAGAAGTAAATAACAGAACCATTAAATCAATTGAAAATACTCAGAGTCCTCTTAATTAGACGTTTCTTTAACGAATTAACATATTCGCGTCTTATAACCGGTATTCCCACAGATACTATACCGCCATTAGCCCGTCTTAGTGCTCGGTTAGCGACCACTACTCCAGGGCGTTTCCTTCTTAATCTAGGCTATAGCCTGCCTCTGCGATTAAAGGTCTTCGGCCTCAGCTATAGTAAGACTTCCTCCTTACCTAAGATAGGCTTTTTTATTCCTTTAGTATCGACTAAGTATATTATTCTCCTCTTAAAGGATTTTGCTCCTAGACCTTAATAGAGTAATCTAGTATATAAACCTACGAGCCCTTTTTAATAGATACTTAACTACCTTAATAATTGAAGTTAGAGAACTATTTTAATAGTGGGAGAATCGATCCTTAATAAGTTCTAACTAATAAGACACTTTTATTGGGTTATTTAGTATCTAAGAAGTCTATAGGAGAGGTATTATTAGAAGGGACTCTAGGGGTATTAGGGTATATAACTTAATGTTAAGCTTTAAAAGTATACTTTTAGTACTTAAAGAAACAATTCTAGCCCCTTTAAAACCTCCCTAGATAGTTTTTATTATTAAGGCTTGTGTAAAAGCCTCGCGAAATATAGGGAAGAAGTCTTCTTTTGTAGTATACGTATTACCCTAGTACATCTCATTCTCAATTTATCGACCATATACCTTCTTTAAGGGCCCAAAATACCTAATATCTAAGGGCTAGAGTAAATAGGACGAATAAGCTAGTATATAGAGTATAACGATATTATTTTCTTTATAGTATATCTTGAAGTCTGTGGAGTGGTGACTTTTGTGCCTATCGACGACAAGGAGGCGGTGAATGCCTTGTGTACGCAGTTTTATATGCCGGTTAAAGTGCTGGAGTTAATCTAGGCCTCTTTCGTTTGTTGTCTATCCGTTTTTAGACGTTATAATGACCTAGTCGCGTAGGAGACTAGTTTCTGTGTACTAGGTAGAGAGGTAATATTAACCCATAATAATAATATACAGTGGAACACTATAGCCCAATAAACTGATAGCCTAAATAACTATAACCCATTTATAGTTACTAGGTTATATTATTTTTGTATTTAAACGCCTTTCGGCAATTATAACGACTATTCTAGACATAATCTAGCCTATTATAAACCTAGTTTTATCAAAGTTATAGATATCTAAGTCTATAACTTTACATTTCGCAACTGTGTTCGCCATAAGCCAAAACCACGCGTTTATCGCGTCTAGGTCTTTATATTAGGCCCTTTTGTAGTCATACTTGCGAAAAAAGCGCGTCCAGAGCTGTGGTTATCACTTAATAAAGTTCAACGTCTAGTACTTTCTAACTGGGGGCGCGTTACAGTCGGCGAGTAGTTAATTAGCTATATTTTTAATACTACTAATATAGGGAGGAAACGATTAGGAATCTAGGTCGATAATATATTTAACTAGTTTCTCTTTTTAAAGTACTATTAAATTCCGTAACTTAGGTATAGTGTTGTGTTGTGAATGGGGTGCCTTTTAATTTACGTGTTAATATATTGCGACTAATCAAGTAGATCTTTGCTGTAGTTTGGATACTGAGTTTAGGGTCTTTTTAGATAACCTATATGGCTAACTATACCTATGCCCCTTTTCTTATTAATTATATCGTTCTTAGTAGAGTAACGAAAAGTAAGGTTGAAGTGGTCGCGTGGTCGCGGTTGGGTGGCGCACTCGCTTGTCTGGCGCACTCGCTTATTAACTACGTTAATGTTAGTTATAGATAATGTAGTTAATAAGCGAGCTGGCTAGACAAGTAAGCTAGCTACTTCTTATTGTACCTTAAAAACTACTTTTTTAACTATTTTTGAAAAATTCACTTTCTAATAAAAACGTCTATAATCTAATATACGATTTTCGATAAAATAATCTACTTAAAATTAGATCTATAGAAATTCGATAATTATGAATTTAAAGATATTTACTTTAAGTCTTATCGAAGACCCCTTTTCTATTTTCATTTGATTTCTTATATTTTACTATATTTAAATTTTCACGAAATCTATGTTATATATTTATGTTTATATAATAAGCATTAATATAAAATTATAAAGTCGTCTATTAAAAACTAAATCTTTAAAAAATAATTGAAAAATAGTTTTCAAGTTATAATAAGAAGTGGCCAGCTCGCTTGTCCGGCCACCTCGCTTATTAACCACATAACTTTAATTAATATATAAAATTATATATAACTATAAGTAGTAAATATTACTTTTTTATTGTTAATAGTTTAAAAGTTATTATATTATTATTATAAAACATATTTTAAAGAAAATAATACTACTATTTCTATATATTAGTCTATTCCTCTTATTTACTCTAGTTCTAAAATATGAAGTATTTTAATATTTTAGAAAAAGTAAATAGTTAATAAATTAAGTATAAAATATACTAAAGTAATACTTATATTATAATGAAAAACTCTTTTCCTATATCTTTTAATACTTTTATATAAGTTCTTATAATTAAAAATATATTTAAAAAGATTTTAAAAGAACGAAACTTATTCTTCTAAATATAAAAAGTATACTTTTAAAACTTAATATAAAGCTATATACTCTAATACCTCTAAAGTCACTTTTAATAATACATACTCCTTATATAAACTTCTTAAATACTAAATAACGTGGTTGATAACCGAGTGGATTAGATAAGCGAGTGGATCACCTTCTTATCGCACATTAAAGTAGACTCCTTTAAATATTTATAATAAAACGAATTCAAGTTCAAAATAAATAAAAATTTATATTTAGCTCTATTTCTTCTTAATTAGTTTAAGTTAAAAACTCTATAAAGTTTAGAAGTTTAAAATCTTATTTGAAATAGAAAAGTCTTAAAAGTGGGTCTATAATAAGGGAAACATTGAATATATATAAGACTATACAAGCTAAATTTCTATAGATTTAAATTTATAGTTAAGACTTTTATTAGTTTCTAAGCATGAATTTCTAGGAGATTTTAATATAAGTTAATATAAGAAACAATAGTTAAAAAAGTCTGCTTTAAGGTGCGATAAGGAGGTGATCTACTCACTTGCCTAATCCACTCGCTTATTAACTATGTTAACCTAAGAAAAATATCTTTTTAATCTAAACTTATTAAGAATTAAATCTTCTACTATTAAAATGGTTTACTAATTTTAATTATTAAAACTATGAAGTATTTATTAAAAGGAGCGTATGGATTGATATACTAGGTTACCTTATTAAGGTTTAAGAATAAAATCCTTTAAGAGGAGAATAACGTACTTAGTAGACACTAGAGAGCTAAGAAAATACATCTTAAATAAGGAGGAAGTCTTATTGTAGTTAAAGTAGAGGATATTTAGTTGTAAAGAAAGGCGATAACTTAGATTGAGAAGGAAACGCGTTGGAGTAGTGGTGGTTAGCTAAGGACTGAGATGGGCTAATGGTGGTATAGTGTCTGTAGGAACGCCGGTCATAATGTGCGAATATGTTAATTTGCTAAAGAAATGTTTGAAGAAGAGGACTTCGATTAGCCTGAATTCAATTGATTTCCTGGGTGTTGTGTATCTGTTGGAAATGTGCTGTGGGTGTTGTTAAGTGGCTAGCTTGCTTGTTCGGCCAGTTCGCTTATTAACTATACTAGTTTTTTAAAATATCGTTATAAAGACTCTTAGTTACGAGAGTGGATATTAGTAAAAGTAGTTCTTTTTATTAGTAATTAGTAATATATGAGTTAAATTAAGAATACTTAGAATTTAGAGCTTAAAATTTAAACTGAAGTAAAACTTTTTAATTTTTAGAATAGTACCTTAGGTTACTACTTAATCGTTCTCATATTTAGTTTTAAATATAATTATAATTTATTGAAAGGTATAGCGTGGTTGATGAGCGAGTGCGCTAGACAAGCGAGTGCGCCACCCGACCGTGACCACGCGACCACTTTAACCTTACTTTTAATTACTCTACTAAGAACAATACAATTAATAAGGAAAGAAGTATAGGTATAGTTAGCTATATAGGCTATCCAGAAAGACTCTTAACTCAGTATCCGGACTATAACAAAGATTTGCTTAATCAGTCGCGATATATTAATACATAGATTAAAAGGCACCCCATCACAGTATAATACTATACCTAACTTATAGAATCTAATAGTACTTAAAAAAGAGAAGCTAGTTAAATATATTATCGATCTAGATTCCTAATCGTTTACTCCCTAGATTAGTAGTATAAAAAATATAGCTAATCGACTACTCGCTAACCGCAACGCGCCCCCTATTGGAAAGTGCTAGACCTTAAACTTTATTAAGCGATAACTATCAATCAAGATATATTTTTTTCGTAAATACGACGATAAAAGGGCCCAATATAAAGACCTAGATATAATAAACGCGTAGTTCTAGCTTATAGCGAACATAGTCGTAATATATAGTATTATAGACTTAGATATCTATAACTTTAATAAGACTGGGTTTATAATAGGCTAGATGATGTCTAGAATAGTTGTGATAAGTACTGAAAAGCGTTTAAATATAAAAATAATATAGCTTAGTAACTATAAATAGGTTATAGTTATCTAGACTATTAGTTTGTTAGACTATAGTTTTCTACTACATATTATCGTTAAAGACTAATATTACCTCTCTACCTAGTATTTAAAAACTAGTCTCCTATATAATTAGGTTTTTATAACGTCTGAAAACGGATAGATAATAAGCGAAAGAGGCCTAGATTAGCTCTAGTACTTTAACCAGTATATAAAACCGCGTACACAAGGCAGTCACTACCTCCTCGTTGTCGATAAGTACAAAAGTCACTACTCTATACTTTAAGATATATTATAAAGAAAATAATATCGCTATACTCTATATACCGGCTTAAATATTTTATTTATTCTAGTCCTTAGACGTTAGATATTTTAGGCCCTTAAAAAGATGTATAGTTAATAAATCGAGGATAAGATATACTAGAGTAATACTTATACTATTATAAAAGAAGACTTCTTCCCTACGTTTTGTAAGGCTTTTATACAAACCTTAACGATAAAAACCATCTAGGGAGGTTTTAGAGAGGCTAGAATCATTCCTTTAAGTACTAAAAGTATACTTTAAAAGTTTAATATTAAGTTATATACCCTAATACTCCTAGAGTCCCTTCTAATAATACCTCTCCTATAGACTTCTTAGATACCAAATAACCCAATAAAAGTGTCTTATAAGTTAGAACTCATTAAGGATTGACTCTTCTACTATTAGAATAGTTCTCTAACTTTAATTATTAAGGCGGTTAAGCATTTATTAAAGGGGACTTATAGGTTTATATATTAGATTGCTTTATTAAGGTCCAAGAACAAAATCCTTTAAAAGGAGAACAACATACTTAGTCGATACTATAGGTGTTGAACTGCGATTATAGCAGTTTATATTAGGGATCGAAGGTCTTGAAGATAATAGGGATAAGGCCGGCTTATCCAAATTTGATCTCAGAATATAGAGGGTATAGTAAAGACCCTGCATGTAAGAATA
>WIGM01001169.1:0-11899 GCA_014235935.1 Colletotrichum musicola
GCCCTACGGTGTGATCCCCTCGGCTCCACCCGCGGCCGTCGCTGGCTCGGGCCGTCGACCCCGCACTCCCGGTGGTGTAGGCCGAGGCAAGCCAACGGGGGATTTGGGGAAGCGCGCCGTCCAAAAATGCCCGTCGCCTAATGATGCCTGGCTATCCAATGCGATACCCCGAAATTCCAACCTCTCATCATCCCGCCTCTGTTCATCCAAAGTTAGTCCCGACCGCTCCCTCGGTTTGATTTCGCTGCCGATACTCACGCCAGCTAGCGGCCTTGCTTGCATTGAACCATGGCGACCGACGAGATGCCCCGTAAGCTCTGGGAGCACCCCAACCCCCAGGGCACGGAGATGTACCGATTCATGCAGGGCGTCAATTCCCGGTTCAAGCTCCAGCTCAAGGTCTCTCATGCCCTCATTGCCGATGCCGGAATGCTTTCATGACTTACACGGGATCCCAGACGTTCGACGACCTGCACAACTGGTCGGTCGCCAACCGCTCAAGCTTCTACGGCCACCTCTTCGACTACGCCAACCTCATCCACGAGGGCCGCCCGGCGTCGGTCGTGGACGAGTATCTCCCGATAGACGCCATCCCGAAGTGGTTCCCCGGCGTTCGCCTCAACTGGGCCGAGAACGTGCTCTTCTCGCGCAGCCCCTTCGACGCCCCGGGCCACCACGGGACCGTAGGTAAGGAGGACGCCAAGCACGCAGTGACCGAGATCAGGGAGGGCAACGCGGGCGAGGTGCGCAACCTCACCTGGGGCCAGTTTCGTAAGGATGCCGGGCGCCTGGCCGCGGCCATGAAGGCCCGCGGGGTGAGGGAGGGAGACCGCATCGTCCTCGTCGGCGCCAACTCCATCGAGACGCTGCTTGTTTTCACGGCCGCTACCTGGCTGGGTGCCATCTTCAGCAGCTCGTCGACGGACATGGGCGTCAAGGGCATCCTGCAGCGGACCACGCAGGTCGATCCCAAGGTGAGCATCGTCAAGGAACATCACCCCTCTCATTGTACTCATTCCTCCAGTTCATCTTCTTCGATGACGCTACGGTATACAACGGCAAGACCGTCGACCTCCGGGAGAAGATGGCCGACGTTGTCTCCGGCATGAAATCCTGCCCCTCCTTCACGAGCCTCGTCTCCATCCCTCGATTCTCAAACCCCTACGACGTCTCTTCCCTCGCCAAGACCGAGACGTGGGACTCCTTCCTCCAGTCAGCAGCACCCTCCGCACCACCGCCCCCGTTCGTCAGGGTCCCCTTCCACGCCCCCTTCTTAATCTACTACTCCTCTGGCACGACCGGTATCCCCAAGGCCATCGTCCACACCGTCGGCGGCGTGGTCCTGAACATCGTCAAAGAGGGCCGCCTCCACGAGTCCATGACTTCGAACTCCGTCTGCCTGCAGTACACCACAACCGGCTGGATCATGTACCTCGCCAACGTGGCCGCGCTGCTCACCGGCGCGCGGGTGGTCATGTACGACGGCTCCCCCTTCGTCCCAGACCTGACCTCCTTCGTCCGCATCCTCGGCGAGCAGCGCGTCACGAAGCTCGGCATCTCCCCGCGCTGGATGTTCGAGCTCGCCAAGAACAAGGTCAGCCCGCGCGAGGTCACGGACTGTTCCTCCCTGCAGATCGTCACCAGCACCGGCATGGTCCTCTCCGACCAGCTCTTCGAGTGGTTCTACGACGCCGGGTTTCCCAAGCACGTCCACCTCGCCAACATATCCGGCGGCACCGACATCGCGGGCTGCTTCGGCATGGAGAACCCGCTGACCCCCGTGTACGTCGGCGGCACGCAGGGCCCCTCGCTCGGCGTGCCCGTCGAGGTCTACGACGCCCAGCTCCCCAACGGGCCCGGAAAGGCCCTGCCGCACGGCGAGCCGGGAGAGCTCGTCGCCACGGCCGCGTTCCCCAACATCCCCTGCTTCCTGTGGAACGACTCCACGCCCCCGGCGACGACGGGAACGAGCTTCGCCTCCGCATCCCCGGGGACGAAGTACCACGCCGCCTACTTCGCCCGCTTCGACCACGTCTGGGCCCACGGCGACTTTGTATCCATCCACCCCCGAACCGGCGGCATCGCATTCCTGGGCCGGGCCGACGGCGTGCTGAACCCGAGCGGCATCCGCTTCGGCAGCGCGGAGATCTACGCCGTCGTCGAGCGCAACTTCTCCAACAGAGTCGCTGACAGCCTGTGCGTCGGACAGCGCCGGCCGGGCGTCGACGACGACGAGAGCGTGATGCTGTTCCTGATGATGAGGCCGGGCGAGAAGTTTGACAGGAAGCTGGCGGCCGAGGTGAAAGATGCGATCAAGAGGGAGTTGACGAAGAGGCATGTGCCCAAGTACGTCTTTGAGACGCCCGAGATACCGGTGAGTTTTCTCAGTCCTCCCATCAACTTCGTGCGTATCATGAAGAAGTGTTTCTGACTTGGTTGCGTACAGACAACCGTGAACCTGAAGAAGGTCGAGCTCCCCGTGAAGCAGATCGTCTCGGGCCAGCACGTCAAGCCCAGCGGCACGCTGCTGAACCCGCAGAGCCTGGACTTTTACTACCAGTTCGCCAAGGTCGAGGATGTCCTCGCCGGGAAGGAGAAACTCTAGAGATATTCCGGAAATGTAGATCAGATCAGAACAGACTTGGGTATTATCTAGAAACGATAGAAACGATAGTAGACGGCCATTTTCAACACAACCTCGCTCTTCTCTGTGTCCCTCGTTCACAAAGCAGCCTCCTCAGCAGCGACATACTCTGGAAACCTCCCCTTGTGAACCCCGTACCTCCACGCAAGATATCCAACAGTGCCGACCACACTCCCCACCCCCGCCGCCCCAGCGACAACCCTCACTCCTCTAGCAGCAGCTCCAGCCTGCCGCCAGACTCTTAATCCCACAAGCCCAGCAACAGTCCCGCCAACAGTCCAATCATCAGTCTCAACCTGCCCAGCATTCTCCAATAACCGCCACGCGCGGTCCCGCCACTCGATGTCCTCGCGCCCCTGCATCCTGCCCGCGAGCGCGAGGCCCATCAGCCCCATGCCGATTAGGCTCGCTGTGCCTGTGGAGCGGAGCACGCGGTGGACGCCTGTGGCCCGCAGCGCGGAGCTCGTTGCGGTTGTTGGTGATGTGGTGGAAGTAGTTGTGGATTTGCCGGCGCCGCGGATCCGCTTGTAAAGCCCGCCGACGGAGAGCGCTCCGAGACCCACCACGGCGCCGGTCGTGTAGCCCCGGCCGAGGACGTGGACCGTCAGGATCGTGTGGGACAGGGGCTGGTCCTCCGCGTAGGGCGGGTGGGGGAAATAGCGGGACATTGCTGCTGGTTTCGCAGGATCGGCGGTAGTTTGTTGTAGTGGAAGGATCGACGAGATGAAGGCGAAATGTGACAAGCGCTGGCCGAAGATAATCTCTGGTTGTGGGGGTTCAAGTTGGACGTTTTTGTCGGGATTCTTTTGAGGAATGTGACGAGGGATGGAACTGTAGATATTTAAACCCTTGCTTCTTCAAGTCTATCGTGGATGGACATTCTCTAAACTCCTTAAAAGCCGGGCGAGGGTAGCTCTTTATGTACATTACTCCCTCACACCACCCCTGGAATCGGACCTCCCAGTCGCTAATACCAGCAACGCGGGCGCGGTCGGTGTTCCAGGCAAACAATTACCCCGGCCTAGTCAGCACGGCTTGTCAGCGCTGCGAGCCGGAGCGGAGGATCGACGCTAGCGCGCCCGAATGCGAGCGGTGGGCGTTCCTCATGGCGAGTCGGATCAATCGAATTAATCAGTTTAGCGAGACAGAGTGCGACGCATTCGCGTGGGTGGGTTGGTAATTGACAGCCACGCGCTGGTTAGCTCCAAGGTAACCCCTCCAAATCGCGATCTTCGTGCCGGGTGTGTGTGTGTGCCTGTCGTTATTATTTGGTATCTGTGCTGGCATGTTCGGCCCTCTCGGTCCTTCCGCGCCGATATACGCCTAGAATGCCCTAATCATGCCATAGAGCGACCGTCCAGATAACATTATGGAGGTCTGTAAGGATGCTCAGTCGTCGTCTGTCATCTCCATCATGCTCTCGCCCTTTTCGTCTTCGTCGTCCATTAGCATCGCTCTCGTTCTGCCGACCTTTGCCTTCCCTTTTGCGTCTCGCCGCTTGCTGGCCCTTTGCGATATGCGTTCCCTGGCCGCTGCCTTTCCTAAGTCTAGCTCACTCTCGAATGCTTCTAAATCGTCACCGTCCGCCACGTCGATGACAGAAGTCTCGTCCAGAGCCTTGTTGAGCAGTTCCGTGGCGATGCCGTCCTGTGGGTTGATGGCGAGGGCTTCGTGCAGAGGAACGATTGCTTTTTCTGGCCGTCCCTCTTCCAGGTAGATGAGACCCTTGGCGCAGAAAATAGCCGGATCTTTACCTCCTTGACGTAGGACTTCATCGAACTCGACATGGGCCTCCTTGTAGAGGCGCAGACGGCGATATGCGTGGGCCAGGTTGGTTCTCGGAGACAGCCAGGCTTGAGAGTCGGAGTCGATCTCGTTGGCAATCTTCAGCGCCGCCCTGAAAAACTGGACAGCTTCCTGCGGTTTGTCTTGGTGGTATTTGACGATACCCATCTCGTTCAGGAGGAGCGGGTCTGTTTTGCAAAGTCCGTACGCCGTCTTTAAAAATTCTTCTGCGAGCGTCATGTTGTTGAGGGCGTGGTTCTGCATGCCCAGAAAAACTTGTGGAAGATGTGTGCCCATGAAGAGTCTCGCTGCTGTCGAGTAGGCCGAGATGGCCTGATCGTGTTCTCCCTCGGCAGCGAACGTGTGCGCGAAGCCGATCCATGCAGGCCCGAAATGTGCGTCCATCATGCTGGCTTTGCTGAAGTACCGGCGGGCCTCTGCAATCTTGTCTATTGAGAAGTAGTAAATGCCAACAGCCAACCACGAGCATGGCTCCTCTGGATGGCTATCTGCCAAGTCGTGGGACACCAAAAAGAGTGCATTCTTCATCTTGAGTTCATACAGACACGCAAGGTGCAGTGGATGCACGCTAAAGTTATACTTGTCGTCTTCCAGAATAGAGCTCGTAATAGCAAGTGCGTCTCGGTATCGGCATTGTGTGTAAAGTAGGTCGGCCTTGGCGAGTAGAAGGTCAGGATTATCTGACAGACGGTAGTGAGTTGAGAGAGTGTCGCATGCCGTGGTGAACGCCGATGGCTCCCGATACTTGGACAGCCGCGTTGTGTACAGCATCTTGGTGAAGTCCGCCGCCTCTTGGGATGTCGAGATGTCACCGGAGACGGTTATAGAGTCGAAGTCGAGAGACTCTAGGAACTGCCACTCCTCGTCCGGAGATAGCAGGGCGTTGGCCATGAGCTGCTGGAATGCCTCGAAGCACTGAACGTCAATGCGCACGGCATCTTTGTAGCACTCCTTTGCCCTGTCGAACGCGTTCTGCTTGGCGTAGCAGATGCCTCGCAGGTAGCACATTGCCGCCTCATACTTTCGGTTTGTAGCCTCCTCTTCTGCAGCCTCGTCGCGGGCATGTCTGTCTCTGCTTCCCTTGGCGTGGGCCCCAATGGCCCTGCCCAGTGGTGCTGTGTTCTGCGCCTTACGCTTGTTGCTGGCGTTGGAGATGAGGTGGGTCGGGTTCCGATCGCCGAGGACAGCCAAAGCATCGTCGAATCTTGATTGCTTGATAAGGCAGTGCGCAGCTAGGTATCTGCAGGAGACGTTGCGGGCGACGAGATCCTGCTTGGCGAGAAAGGTCTGCGCTCGGGTATAGTTGCCGGTCGCGAAATGCACCTGGGCCAGCCAGAACGCGTCCTTATCGTCGTCTGATGCCACGGAGGTCAGAAAAATGACACAAAAACAGAGTCGGTGTGGGCATTCGGCGACATACTCGTCAGGGCCAGCAGCTTGTCGCCGATGAAGATGGCCGAGTCGTACTGTGCTTTGTTGAGGGCATCCTGCCTCCATTCCCGCAGGAACTTTTCCATGGTTGCGAGGCAACGCGGATCGAGCTGAGGTCCTGCGGGAGGGCTACTTCAAGAGCATGACAGTAAAACGGCGACGGAAGCGGGTGGTGGGCGGTGAGGGCGACGTTGGGGTTTTCGGAGTGTCGATCACGGTTGCTTGGCGGAGGTGAGGCTCGGTGAGGTATGCACTATGTAAGCGCGGTCTGTCGCGTAGGGGTTGTTTCTTTTCTTTGGATGACGCCCGCCTGAGGAATTGGAGGGGACGTGGTTGCACTGTGCGTTCTGACTGCCCAGGGGCGTGAATCCAGTAAATGGCGGGGTAGGCCAACCAGCACCAGCACCAGCACCAGATGGCGTTTCTCGCAGGCAAACCACGTGGTTTGGTTGGGCGAGGCGCTGAAGGGAAGGAGTTGTAGGGCAAGGTACCTGCTTTTCCACCTGTAGGCACAACTGCATTTTGTAAGAGGATATCTGAGCTAGGTACCTACCTCAGTACCTGTAGGCAAGTGCAAAGAATCATGGCTACCTCATCGATGTGAGACTTCGTGATTTGAAATCCAAGACGCGAAGGCGCACTCGGGTCGCCATGGTTCACGTATGTCACTATTCTAGGGCTGCCAGTCGCGCGGGCTTGGACTCCCAAAAATATCCCAGCAGCAGGAGCAGCAGCAGCATGCAAACGCACGTCTGTCACCCAGCCCAACGACGACAAAGCTCGAAGCTCGGGGCTCGAAGCCAGTCCCGTGATCCATCTACCATCGTCTACTATCTACAACCTTGTGTCATGACTCTCCATTCGGCCAATGCAGGGCAGCACGGCGTTTGTTTCAGGCCATGCGCCTCTCAGGGCGTCTCCATCCCGACCGTTGGGGTGATGCGAGGGCCCGGCTTCTGACAGACAGGACAGACAGCCTACAGGACACAAGAAGATGCAAGACATGGACTTGGGGTCATCTCAAGTGCCGCTGTAGACACTATGGTCGCATGACGACAGCCGGCCGGTTGGCTGTTCCGCTGGGCGCCTAAGTACGTACTGGGTCAACGGTGAGGGAGAAATCTGGTCAGTTGCAGTGGGAGAGAGTCATGGATTCGATGCCATGGAGTCCATCTCCTCTGTAATGCCAATAGGAAGCCTGCCGTCTTCCAGCTTGTCTTAGGTAAAAGTATTCGCATAGACACATAAATTTCGTGACGTACTGGTGGTGAAAAAACACAAGAGGTCGGGCGGGCAGGCGCCGTGGGTACACCTGATAGGTACCTTTTCGCAGTGTAATAGGTAGGTATACCTTACGTAGGTACCTACCCAGGCTTCAATGTCGGCAGGTGACATGGGCGACTCCAGCCCCAGGGACGACTTCTGAGCTCGCTGTGACCTCCCTGTGGTGCGCCTTTCCAGCTTGCCCGCCTCTTCAATCGCGTCATGTCATTGGTCGCAGCAGCGTGGGTGGACCCGCCAGGGGTAAGGCCAACCCAGGCTTAGCGAGGCGCTATCGCTTTATCCGCCTTCGACAACAGAGTGACGACTAAAGTCAAGAAGGATGGGGCATCAGAGGTCCGTACACTACTCCGTGTTATTTTTTTTTTCTCTCCAAAAGCTATTCATTGTTCTCCATCAGTTGATAATTCGCCATCCTCTTCGCCTCACAACTTACAACCCATTTCCTCCCAAACCTACCGCCCTCTCGTGAACCTCAGCATCTGTAATACCCACATTCTGCATCGCACGAGATACCTACCTACCTACCCACCATCACCTCGACCTTCAGGACCAGACCAGACCACCTCCCCTCACCTCACCTCGCCCCAACCGAAGCAAAGCTTGCTCGTTTCCTCTCCTCCCACCTCCAGCGCTATCCTCCCGCGACAACGCCCCTGCAGCAGGCCCTCCACGTCTCTCTGCCGCCCGCCCTCCCGCCCGCCCGCCGCCGCCGCCGCCATCCCGACCTCATCGCATCCTATTTCATCCCTCTGTCCCAGCCGCCACAACTGCGACCAGACTTGTAAACCGAGGTGCCGTTACCCTTGAAGTTTTTTGAGGGACTGTGTCACAGAGAAGTATTTTCATCTTGGAAAAGTCTTCGAAAGCTGTCCCCATGGATAACAACCTATGGACCCGCCGCACAAAGTAAGTTGCTAGTGTTGCTGCCTCTTTTTTTTCTCCCCTACCTAATTCCTCGGTCGACCCTTCCTTCTCCCGACCTTCCACTCCAAGCTTCCGGTCGCCGGCAAACTCCAAGGCTGGCAAATCACAAGGCTGACAGTGCGACTCCGTGCAGCTCAGGCAAGCTTTCCCTATCGACACCTGGCAATGGCAGTCCCGCGCCGGGCGGTGACGCCAGCCGGAACGGCTCCTTCGCCAAACGATTCGGCGGCGACTCGTCGTCACACGGCGGCAAGTCAAATCCATTTAACAACGTGACGACCCCCGGCGGCGGTATGGCATCCCCTACGACCGGTGCCTCCAACGCCTTCGGCCTGGGCTCCGGCGCGTTCGCCTCCTTCGGCTCGGCCAAGACCCCCAAATCCCCCGGCAACCCGTTCGACCTGGCTATGGGCAAGGTCGGCGCCAAGGCCGTCGGCGCGGGGCCGCACGACCCGCTGGCGAAGGCGCCGTCCATGGCTTCCATCGCCGAGAACGCCGCTGCGAAGAAGGCCGTCGGCTCGCAACCTGCCTCGACCCGGACATCATCCGAGGCCCTGCGAGCCCACCCGCTCAAGTACGAGTGGGTGACGTGGTGCAGGCCGCCCCAGCCCAAGGGACAGCCGTTCCAGGAGTACGCCAAGTCTTTGACCCCCATGATCCACTGTAACACTGTGGAGGAGTTCTGGGCTGGCTATCCGCACCTCAAGCGACCATCCGAGCTGTCAGTTGGATGGGAATATCATTTTTTCAAGAGGGGCATCCGGCCCATCTGGGAGGATGACGAGAACAGAAGCGGTGGCAAGTGGGTGTTGCGACTGAAGAAGGGCATCATCGACCGGTACTGGGAGGATACTCTGTTTGCGTTGCTCGGCGAGGCTTTCCAGGATTGCAGCGATGAGATCTGTGGCGGTGTGGTTAGTGTCCGCAACGGCGAGGACATCATCAGCATCTGGACGCGCTCGACCGGCGGACGTGTACTCAGAATTCGGTGAGTGCCCCACCCAGCAGCGACTCCGTCCCAGCTAGGTACTAACGTTTTGGCAGTGAGACGTGGAAGGGCTACCTGAAGTGCCCACCCAATACGGCTTTCGAGTTCAAGACCCACGACGACAGCATCCAGCACAGGGCCGCCATCGAGGAGTCGCGCCGCGAGAAGCAGCACGACAAGCGATCTGCTGCCCTAAAGCAGATCAACGACGAGCAGAAGCAGTCCACCACCTCCTGAGCACACTACGACGCACCTTCCGAAACCTTTCCGACACATGCACCCGTCATTCCTTCGGATATGGGCATCATGCTGGGGGAAACGCCGGCACGAAGCTCGCATTTTGCGTTCTTGCATTTTTCCGAGCCATCTTTGCTGTTTATTTGTACACTATCAGACCCACCCCCCTGCTTTGGGTCTTTCATAGCATTCGGGTCGAAAGTCCGATAAAAATCGCCTGGTTGGGATAGGAACACCGGGTTCGGAGCGGCAGAGATGAGAGAAGGGATTAGGGAAGAGCCGGAGGAAGGCGAGGAACGATCTTGAGGGTATGGATGACTACGGCTCATTTGCCAGTCAAAGGGGAACCAGCGAATGAGTTATCCTCGAACTTCATCTTTTCTTTTGGTCTCGGAGACGGGACCAAAGCGATTCTGAGGGGGGATCGAATGAAAAAAAAAAAGAAAAACCTTGAAAGCAGCGGTCAATATTTAGCGGTCACGTTTTTTTATGGATTGCACGCAGGCGGGTTACTTTGGGTTTGGCTAGCCCATCTCATCATCTTTTTGGGAGGTGTACAATAGCGGTCTTAGGGGAGCGAGCGCCGGCATGGCTGGCTGGTTTGCGCTTCGCAAGAAGAAAAGCGGCACAGGCCCGTACGACAAGCTCAATGACTATGATATGAGCTGCATTTGCAATGTTCTTTTGGTGTTGACGTAACTTGGGGATCACCGGTCGTACCGCGAAAAGCTACTCGAGCCTTCAAAAACTTTTTGTGTTTCGAGATTATACATAGAGGCGATGAAATACGGCCTCTACACAGACTTAAGCTTTGGTCTCATTTAGTCGTACACACGCCTCCTCTCTCCGCTCTACGCCGTCCCCTTCCCCTTGCCCCCCCGGGGCGTCCGCCTCCTCTCCCAGACCTGCAGATACGTCTCCCCCAGGTACAGCAGCTCGCTCTGGACCTTCTCGACGAACAGGTCCTGGCAAGATACCCACTCGTCGCGGCCCTTGTCGCGCAGCTGGACCTTCCAGGTCTTGCGCTCCTCGCCGCTGTCGGCGACGTCCTCCTTGGCGCGGACGGCCTCGTGGACGACGTTGGCGACGAGGTCGTACCAGACGGGCTCGCCGGGGGGCCACTCGGCCGGGTTCGGCTCGACGTAGGCGCTCACGTCGAGCCCGTTGGGGTCGAAGGTGACGATGGTCGGGTTGCGCTCCGAGACGAACTTGTTCTGGCTGAAGCGCTTGACGTGGAAGACGAGGTAGGGCGGCAGGGGGTGGAGGAGGCGGTAGCGCTTGCGCTGGGCGAGGTGCTCCTGGGCCTGGATGCCGTCGTACTTTTGGAGGATGGTGGTGAGGGGCACCTGGGGGATGATGTTCCTCTCGAGCTCGTCCTGGAAGAGGGGCGCGGCGGGGAGGTCGAGGGTGAGGAACATAAAGCGCGTCGAGGTGACGGATACGGCGGCGTCCTCGAAGCGGAGGCGGTCGCCGGCGTCGGCGCGGGCGGTGATGGCCTGCGACTCGACCTTGAGCTTGCCCTGGAAGATGCGCTGGACGACAGAGCTCCCCGGCTTCGTCTTGGAGCCGCCGAGGCCGAGGTGCAGGTTGTTGAGGAACCACGAGAGGAACTCGACGGGGTCGGACTGGGCCGTCAGGGTGAAGCGCTTGTTGGAGAGCAGGGAGATCTCCTGGAGCAGCTCGTGGGGGGAGACGTGGGCCTTGAAGGCGCGCGGGTTCCAGATCTTGCGGACGAGGATGGCGAAGCGCCGCGCCAGCTCGGAGCGGGAGGAGAGGTCCTCGAGCATGCAGAAGTTGCGCAGGGGCGCGACGTGCGCGAGCGCCTGGACGACGACGTTGAGGTAGTCGTTCTCCTTGAGGTTGTTCATGCCCACGAAACCCGGAGCGTACTCCTTGCCGGCCAGCGTGAAGGAGGCGCGCAGCGGGGTGCGGTCGAGCGCGGCGACTTCCTGTTTGGTGTAGCGCGGGTCCGAGACGAACTTGATGTCGTCTAGGGATTTCGACTTGACCTCGTAGCCCTCGGGCAGCACGTAGACCTTCTGGGTCTGCATGTTGATGAAGACGTGGTGGTTGTCGTCGAGGGCGTGGAAGTAGGCGTGCGACTTGGGCCCGCGGCCCTGGTAGTAGCGGCCGCACACGAGGCAGGCGTAGACGTTGATGTTTGACAGGCTGACGGAGCAGAGCTTCTCAAAGTCAAAGTCGAGCACGTTGCGGTCTATCGTGTCGAGGTAGAGGTCGTCGTAGCCGTCTGTTGGTGCCGATTGGCGAATAGGGGCCCGTATCGGCGTCTCGTCCTCCAGGTCGCTCTGCTCCTCTGCATCTTCTCTCTCTTCTATCGGTAACGTTTCGCCTTGCGTCGGTGTCTGTGCCGCGTCCGTCTCCTCTGTGTTGTGTCCGTTTTGGTCGATCGATCCGTTCGAGAGTAACGAGTCGACGGTTCTCGATCGTTTCGAGGCGGGCGAGTCGATCCCTGCAATCTCGTCCAAAGCCTCTTCTGCGTGGCGCTTTCTGTATGCCATTTTCGTCCGTCGATTCGATAAGAGGTTTCGGGCTTCGACCTCGCTGTGTCTCGATTGTTGTACGGG
>WIGM01001170.1:0-11866 GCA_014235935.1 Colletotrichum musicola
CACAAGAACCACGCAAACTCCAGCGCCACCCAGAGGGCACCAAGCCACGTCTGCAACTATCACACAGGATGCCGCCAATAAAATTCCACATTGCATAGAATTGGAGGTATTACCAATCTATCTGACGAGACGATGATGCTAGGGCTTGCGTGGGTTGCGTGGCCTCTGCACTCGCATCAGACGTCGCCCGCATTTCATGAAGACTTAAGCGTCGGTTGTCGTAGTGGCGAACGAATGAACATCCAACAAAATTCAACTCGGGGAAGGCCAGCCAACGCCGTGAAGATCATCGTAGCGGTTATTGTCTTCTTGTCCATGCCTGACTAACCCGTGGCCAACGTTATTCGTTGATATCTGGCTGCTAAAAGCCGCGATTATGGCCTGGATCTTGAAACAAGTCTTACTTTACCAACTCTGACAGGTAACTCTGTTGCTTATACTTTCTCGATTCGAGTTCCTCTTTGTGTTTTTGTTTTCAAACACACGGGCAAGGACCAGTAATAGTCCCGTCGGTTGATAGAAGGGCTCTTCTTTGTGTTTCTCTAACTGAAGCAAAGTTCGACAAGATAAAGTCACAATTCTTGTTGCTTTGCTCTGGCGCCAAGATCGTTTTTACTAGAATAAACCACCCCGAGGGAGAGCCGGAGTGCTAGCCAAATCTCGATCTCGACCATGTCTGATTTCCAGTGTCTAACGCTGGCAATTGACATTACACGACTTGAGAACTACGGATAACAAATACTACAAGATGAAGGGAACTGGCCCTACATCTTGTGCCTCACCTAGAACGAATCCATCGTTGGCTTGGGCTTGTTTATAGTTGCGTCCCCATCTTCGGATTTTTTATTCCCATGGTGTTGTGGATTCGACATAAACAGACAGTCTTTACATCGTCAAATCGTCAGTTTTCAGACAATTGCCAGAAAAGTTATTCTCTAACTAGTCAAAAACGGACGCTCCCCAAACATTAGGAGAGGTACAACAAGGTTTGGTCTAATACCTAGTAAAACTCCACACATTATCTAGAAGCCACTATCTAACCATTGCATAAAAGCAGAATCCACTCAGTAACACATTTGACATGGGGAGTAAGAGGAGGCTCAGAACGTGTGATTGACTTGGGCCAGGACAGCAGACGTGTGCCATTTGAGTCAAAGGACCCAGAAGCTAGGCTAATCAACTTAGCTCTTCAGTCGTCGAATAAACTTAATTCAAGCGAGGAAGTGTCATATTGAATCGAGTTTCGTGTGGGAAGGACTTTATAACCAATGCCTGCTACAGTAGCCCGTGATGTACCCAAATCCGCATCGTTCGGAGAGCGGCACGGGAGCACCCAGGCGCTTGCATTGGAGCGGAAGGGGCGACGTTCCATAGGTACATAGCAAAATGGTTCAAGCCATGTAGGGCTTTTTTACCAGGGCAGGGGCCTACGTTGGAGCTCCCTCTGGAGCCCATGGTGGCCGAACCTCTCATCGGAGCTCGCCGACGCCCGGGCCGGGCCCACACGGGCCGTAGACCCCACTTGTCGGAGCTCGGGACGGGACCTTTGGGTTACACTACGCTCCGATAGTTGCGCTGAAGGACTTGATCTACCATGATTCCGGTGCATACACTCTTACTATGATTGGGATCCTTAGCCTAACACCCTTAAGAACGCCGGTGGCTCAAGTGGATGTTGGAAAACTGGAGGTGATCCTGATTGGGACTCATCTGATTGGCTCAGTTTCAACATAGTTTCTCGAGGCATGCGAAGAGGACTGTCCCCAGCGGCCTCAACCCCTTCCTTCATGCTGGATTCCGTACCTTTCGATAAAGCATTCAAGAAACACGACCTTCAATTGTAGGGTGGCTCTTACTGATCATTGACTAGAGCCGCTGTTCTTATCACCAGTTGTGATTCGCCGCGATGCACGCCAAGTGCTTGGCGGTGGTTTACCGACCAGAGTTCAGCATCTCCGCTCCACGGGAAAGAACTTGCATGATCCCCCGCTTCGGCGGACGCCTAACATGAGCTTTTGACAGCACCAAGCCCCTCCCGCGAACGGCTAGTGGGCGGGATGCGGACGATGGAGTGGCGCGTTCTTGAGGCATTAAAAACCTCTTGAAGGCCCTCTCATTGTCTCGTTGGATCTCACGTCGTTCATCTCTTGAGAGAAGTTCCTCTCAATCTCCAAGTTCAAGAGCTTTGCACGACCTGCGCCACATCATGTACAGCAAGGCTTTGGTTGCTCTGAGCTCTCTGGCCGGCATTGCCGCTGCCGAGACCGTCCACAGTGTTGTGGTCTTCACCCGACACGGTGATCGTACGTTGCCCACCGTGCAGCCACTTCTCCGCGAACACTTTGTTGACTAACTTGAATTGAAGGAAACACCAAGCACTATGGAGCTCAGGCAATCACCAGTGTGGGAGCTCAGCAGTGCTTCCAAGTTGGCAGCGACTACCGCGCCCGCTACCTCGAATCCAACTCGCCCCACCGCATCCTGAACATCTCCGAGGACAAATACGTCTCGTCCCAGATCTATGCCAGCGCCCCTGACCAGAGCCTTCTCAAGAACTCGGCTACAGCCTTTCTCCAAGGCCTCTATCCTCCGCTGGTTGGTCTCGATGCCGAGGTCGCGACCCAGACCCTCAACAACGGCAGCACGAGCACCAGCCCCCTGAACGGCTACCAGTATGTCTTTCTGCACGGTGAGAACGCCAACTCTCCGGACACCATCTGGATCAAGGGCGACGACGGCTGCCCCGCCAACGCCGCGGCGTACAAGTCCTTCGAGGCCAGCACTGAGTTCAAGACTCGCATGGAGACGACCAAGGACTTTTACGGCGGCTTCTACGACGTCCTCGAGAGCGTCTACGACTACAAGCCCGAGAACATGACCTACAAGAACGCCTACGACATCTTTGACCTCATCAACGTCGCCCGCATCCACAACAGCACCTCACTGGCCCGCAACATCACGGACGAGGAGCTCTTCCAGCTCCGCACCCTCGCCGACAGCGCCGAATTCGGCTACAACTTCAACGCCTCCCAGCCCGAGCGCGCCATCCACGCGCAGACCCTGACCGCCGGCATCCTCGACCAGCTGAACCAGACCGTCGCCTCCAAGGGCAAGCTCAAGTTCTCCCTCCTCTCGGGCAGCTACGACACCTTCCTCGCCTTCTTCGGCCTTGTCAACCTCGTCGACGTCTCGCAGAATTTCACCGGCCTGCCGGACTACGCCTCCACCATGGCCTTCGAGCTGTTCAGCAACGACGCGACGACCTTCCCCGCCGACGCCGACGCCGACCTCCGCGTGCGCTTCCTCTTCCGCAACAGCACCTTTGGCGAGCTGACGGCCTACCCGCTGTTCGGCACCGGCGAGGAGACGCTGTCGTGGCCGCAGTTCGTGAGCGAGATGCAGGAGCGCGCCATCGGTACCGTCGAGGAGTGGTGCAACGCTTGCTCCAGCCTGGTGTCCTTCTGCGCCGCCAGCCAAGGCGAAGTCTCCAGCTCGGGCTCCGGAAAGAGCAGCAGCGGCATGTCGAACGCCGTCGCCGGTGTGATTGGTGCCATGGTTACCCTCGGTGTGGTGGCCATCGTTGGTGGCATCGCGTTTGTCATCCTCAGGAAGCGCCGCTCGGCTCCCGGTGTCTCTAGCCAGACCACAACCAATGGAGAGAAATCGAGCTTGCGTAGCGGCGGCAGCGTTTGAAGCGGGAAAAGATGAACCATGACGAACTTCTATAACGACCTAATGGAATGATGTGTCTCGAAGACCTTTTCTGGTAAAATCATAGTAGTAATACGAAACAGGTTAATACGCAAAACCTAGCCTGGAACCACACGTGCACACTGACGAGGTACGCCACGAATTGTCGGAACCAAGGCATCATTTAAGTAAAGGCCAACAGGGGCCAACACCTAACAACATCTCAATTGTCTTGTTGGAACAGCGGTGTCGTATATCCGAACTGTGACCACCTAGAAGTGGGAGGCGGTTTGAAGGGCATATGGCACGAGCACGGCATGAGGATGAAACCATGATTGAACTTCCGAACGATCACGAAGCAGGGACAGTTTTGAACGTCGACAAATGATACGATTTATATCGTTCAGATATATACGCGAGGTAAAACGATATACAACTAAGACTTTATACATGAAACGGATTGGTCCAAGACCGATCAGCTCGGGGAACACCACAAGTGTGACGTCCGCCGGCAGCCAGGGAGTGACTCCCTGAGCCATCTAGGTTGTGTCAACCAACCTTGAGGCCTGATACCGGGGTAAACGGCGGCATCATTTATGCGGAGCGGCGCTCGTGGAAGGACTGGCGCTTGGCGTTGGCGGTGGCAGCGGGAGTCTCAGCGGGGCAGTCGTCCTCGTAGTCGTCGTCGGCGGCCTGAGTGGGAGTAGGGGTGGCAACGGGGGCCTCAGACTCGGCGGGGCAGTCATCCTCATCCTCCTCAGCAGCCTGGGTAGGGGCGGGGGTGGCGACGGGAGCCTCGGACTCGGCAGGGCAGTCGTCCTCATCCTCCTCAGCGGGCTGGGTGGGAGTAGGAGTGGCGGGGGCCTCGGACTCAGCGGGGCAGTCGTCCTCGTACTCGTCGTCGGCAGCCTGGGTGGGGGTGGCAGAGGAGGTAGGAGTAGCGGCAGCCTGGAAACCAGTGCTGGTGGGCTCCTCAGCGGCGCAGTCGTCCTCCTCGTCAGCGGCCTCGATGGGGGTGGCGCTGGGGGCAGCGGCAGCGGAGGTGGCGGCAGGGGCGGAGGTGGCAGCGGGGGCGGAAGCGGCAGCGGAGGTAGCGACGGGGGCGGCAGAGGAGGCGGGGGCAGAGCCAGAGCCGGAGCCGGCACCAGAGCAGGTGAACAGGGCAGGGCCGGGGATCTTGTACTCCTGGGCCTTGTAGGCGTCGTAGACGATACCGGCGTCGTCCTTGGAGTAGGCACCAGGGAAGGCGACCAGGCCTGTAGGGGCGGTGCTGCCGCCGCCGGTGACCTCGATCTGGTGGCAGCCGGGGTAGAACTGGGCGCCGGGGTAGGCGTAGGCGGCGTGCAGGGCGATGATCTCGTGGCGGACGAGGTAGTGGCCGGGCTCAATGCACTCGGGGATGGTGTACTTGACGCCGGGGCTGCCAGCCTTCATGAGAGGAGTGGCGGCCCAGTCGTTGGTGGTGCCGGTGCGGCCACCCTCCTGAACCTTGAACCAGACGGCGTCGGTGCCGGGCTGGTAGTCGGTGCAGCCAGCGGCGGGGCACTTGGCCATGTAGGTGATGGTAGGGCCGACGTGGGACTCGGGCCAGAGGGTCCAGTTCAGGGTGACCTCGGAGCCGGCAGCGGCCTTGGCCTCGAGCTTGGCGGGCTTGGAGCCCTCGACGCCACCGGCGGTGTAGCCACCGCACTGGAGGTCGATGCTGGTGATGTCCTCGACGGGGCCGTTGCCCTGGATGGGGCGAGAGACACGGTCAGGGGCCGGGCTCATGTAGGGGTCCTGGTAGGGCTGGTAGAAGGTGTAGGCTTCACCGCCGATCGTAGCGTTCTCGACGAAGCCGTGGGCAGCCACCAGGGCCGCGGATCCAAGAAGGGAGGTGAAAGCGTACTTCATTTTGGCGGTTTTGTTGGAGGATTGGTTGTGTGTGGTGAGTGAAAGTGCCTGAGGCTTGACTGTGAGAATATCTGGTAGTTGGTTGTTGGAAATGAGTGTTGTGGTAGGTCTAGGACCGAAAAATGAATGACTGCCTGGTCAAGTGAAAAGAATGACGAAATTGAACGAAGGAATGAGATAGAATCACAAGTCAAGTGAAGTTGAACACTATGGATCAGAAAAGGAGAGGAAAGGGGAGAAGCAGACTGCGGCCGGAGACGGTTGGTGATATATACAGGAAGGCATCGTGGCCCAGTTCCCAAGGCGGTTACTTGGGCCGTTGCAAGTGCAGGGCTCTTTCGCGGTCTCTCTCATCGAATCCGTACGTACATCGGGACAAGATTGAAAGGATCATTCCCGCCGCTCCGCCAAAGTTTCAATTATACGCAGGACAATCATATTCGGCCAGGCTGGTGGGGATGGGCATGGGAAGGGGGATCTCGCGTATGCGGGATGGCAAGCTGGGATGTGGGTGGTGCGGACTTGGCTGCTTAACCGCTTCACTGCGAGAGGCGAGTGCAGTGTTGGTAGTGATGGTAGGGGTGAGGCGAGGGCCGCGAGGCACGGGAAAGGGGGAGGAGGGGGCAATGAAGCCATTTGGGAGTCGTCCATGGAGTTGGGAGGGGGCGAGTGCCGACTGCGCTTACGCGGGTGTGTATGTGTGATGCATATTGCCCATGCACATGGCCATACCCAGCAAGGTGGGCAAGGCAAGGAAAGGAGCGGGACACACTAAGCTAGTGGAGATGGATAGCGCGCGTTTGTATTGCCCAGGTCGTCGTGGACGGCGCAAAAGCAACGAGGTGCAGTTGTCAGTCGAGATGTCAGTGTCAGTTCAGCACCTTCAGCAGTTCGTTGGAGTTCAGTTCAGTGAGTGGCCTTTCATTATCCCGCCAGCTCAAGGCTTTGGACTAATGCAACCTACTAATCCATGCAAAAAAGCTGAGACAGCCCGCTGGGCCCCCCTTTCCCCTTGGACATGGGACGAGTCGTCGACCGGGATGACCGGGGGTCCGATGTGCCCCACCCCGCGCCTCGCTGGCCGTACCGATTGGTCAATGCGGCTCCGGACCCCGGTCAGCTCCCCGCCAGATCCCGGCGGTCACCCTGAAACAGCCAAGTCCTGACCCTCCCCTTTCTTAATTATCACCACTTTTGCCCTGCAGTCTCCGTGGCTTCAATTAAAGCTCTACGCGCTATCGCCCGAAAGAGGCTCAACCTCCATATGCCTGGCCGCGCGCCAGGCGGAGCCTCCAATGCTTTCGAGACTCTCTTCGAGTGCCTCTCGTCCAGCATCTCGACAACTCACCCGCTTCCCCCTGCACCGCGCAGGCTGTTTGGCCCCCTTTCCACCAATCCTCGGCGCGTTATTCCATCCCCCATGTGGTCAGCCCAGCCCTTTTGCCGCCAACAACTGATCTGAGCGCATCCCATTCCCTCCTGATCTCATTGACGGATGCGCAGGGCAAACACGGACAGCCGCAGGCATCTTTCAGGTGGTCATCTCTCACTCTCTTCTAGACCGCTCGCCTGGCTATGTCGGCTTGCCTCGCTGGGCCTTCTCTTCCCACATCCGACTGGTTCATGGATCTGGACTTGACCTTTCCGAATCTCGCCAATAAACACCCTGGGGCTTTCTTCTTCCAATATTCCAGCGGTGGTTCTCCCGTCCGTGACCCGTCAATCTTCGGACATGAGTTCCATAGATCCATCCATCCGACCGCTAAACAGATGGAAGATGGCCCCCCGTGGAGCATTGAGGTGGCCCCAAGCCCGGGAACAGGCACCGTTATCTGCCTAGACTGTTGGAAGCCAAAATTACGCTTGATTCTGCTGAGCCGATGATCCGTGACGGAGCCTTTGAGCTCAAAGTTCCAATAACTAGAAGAAAAGAAGGATTTTTTGATGCGAGATTGATTTAAAGTGCGCCACTACCCACCGCCGTTGCCGTCCAACGCACACCTATACGCAGGGAATCTGCCACTATGTACGTGTTGCTACCTAGTAAGCCAACGTATACTACCCACCTTGGTGCCTGTGCTGGATAGACTTCCCGTGCCCGGCAAATCACTTTGGTCCTCCGAGGCTATGACGACGTCAAGCACGCGGGCAATGTATTGGTCAATGCAAGCAGCTCACCAAAGAGATGTTTGAAACCCTCATCACCGACGACGGGGCCCTTCAACAGCAACAACAACCCAAGCCGGCAAACGCCTCGGGTTGTTACTGTTCGCTCGGAGCCCCGTGCCGTCTGCCAACCGCCGGGCCTCTCGGCGGTGGCCTTGTCGTCCCATCTCCATCTCTCGTCCCCCCTTCCAGGTCCCCATCAAATCTCTCATCCCAGCAGCGCGCTTCACCGCACATCACGCACGTTTTCGCTTGTCTTTCCCTCTCCACCGGGGGCCCAGCCAGGCACCCCCCGAGCCGCCGGGCCCGTTGCAACCAAAGAACCAACAGGGGGGGGATTGCGTTCCCACCGGTGTCGCCCGATCGGTGAGCCCCTGGGATGCGCACGAAAAATCTCGTCGATCTCATGGCAATCCTCGCCTGTGCGCCCGCGTCATTCGACGTCGTGATCCAGTGCAGTCCACTATTCAGGAACCGTACCTGATGTGAGGCCGGGATGCCTTCGTGGAGAGACGATCGCAACTCCAGGCACGAAGCTTGGCTCTCGATTATCGAACAGTGTTCTGTTTTTTTCTCTCCGGCCGAGTCGAGCACCGTCTCACGGACATGGTCGAGTGGCGCCGCGACCCCGTCCAGCACGACGGTCTGACTCGGCCTGGTCTGGCCTGCTTTGCCTCGAGCACGAGGTCGCAGCTTCACTCAACCTGATGCACGCAGAATTGCCCCCCTGAATGCGCCCCCTTTCGGCAGCCAGCAAGGTAGGACCAGACAGTTCGACAGCACTATCGAATCAATAGCGGCCTCGCAAAGACACTCGAGTCATGATGGTCAACGTGCACATGAGCTTATCTGTTGAGCATTCTTGGCCACCTGAGCAGTGGTAATAGTTGTAATATGGCGTACCTGGGTAGATATGAATAATGATGTTCGTCTAAAAGATGCGGGTATCAAAAAAACAAAACGAAACAGTTCGTGAACATTCCAGCGATCAGTCATGCATCCATCCACTCGTCCCTTCTTCCATCAAGCGCCTGATCCTATGCGCCCGTATGCGCCGCAAGGGTTCTGTATCCCTTCGCGCGCACAGCATTAGGCGTTTCTGCGCCTCTGCCGCCTCTGCCTCTCGCGCTCGAAAATAGCCAGCCCAGAAATGGCGGCCATGATCGCCCAACGCTCGCCCAGCTCCCCCGAAAGGCCGCTGCCGAGGAAGGCGAACTTGGCCGACTTGGACAGGCTTATGTTGGCGTCCGTCCAGACCGCGACGACCTCCTTGCCGTCGCCTCCCCTAAACACTCCTGGTCCTGCATTCGGCGGCACCATGCGTGACATCCTTATCAACTTCCATCCCCGGGACCGCCCGTCTAGCATGGCGATGGCCTCGCCGGAGCTTGTGCGCCACTCGAACTGCTCGAGCTGCTCACAGTTGGGGCCGACGCCCATGGCGAAAACGTAGCTCGAGCTCGGGAAGTCGGTTCGCGACTCCAGCTCGACGATGGGCGCGCCTCCAGGGCTCCCCTTCGGTGCCGGCGGCAATGTGATGCTCATCCTGCTGCTGAAGCTGTGGTACTCCACCGAGGCGAGGGGCGGGAAGCTATCGGCCGGCCCCGAATGCAGCACGATCGGTGGCGAGCTGCTGAACCCGCTGTGGATCGACATCGCGTAGAATGGCTCGTTCTGGTGTTCGCCCAGGAGGAACGTCCTGCTGAAGCTCTGCGAGTACAAGTTGAATGATGGAGGAAACTGGCGAGCGACCTGTGACGGTCCCGGTCCCGGTCCTGAGCTGCTGACCCGAGGGCTGCCCGCCGGCGCCGGGCTGGGTGATGGTTTGGCTTCGTACGGCGGCGGAGCTTCGTCCATCGGGGGGTCCGGGAGGGGCTTCATTCTGAGGTATTCCATTGAGAGTGTCATGGTGAGGTGTCGTTCTGTTGCTGTTTTTGCAAATCCGTTTGATGATCTTGAACCCTCTTTGAGATTGGATGTGGTTGCTGTTAGCTACGGATATTCCCATGCCCGTCTGACGCGGGATCATCGTACTTTAAGTGCAATCCTCCGATTGTGATGTCACTCGAGATTCTGCCTGCTGGGCCTCCACAGCCACCGAGTGACGAGAGTCAAGAAGTGGCACAGCACAGCCCCAGAGGAGCATGATCTACACTCAGCCACATCCGCCCGGGCGAAGACAATAGATAACTTAATTGCCCGACTGCAATGGCACAATTCATGGTTTCTTCCAAGTGGACAGCACCTCATGTAGCTTGTCGGTCATCCCGGTTTCGCGTTACCTTGGTTGGTTCCTTCCGTGAAATCGTACGGCGCTCACTCCAGTCAGAACCCCAGGCCCAAGACATCCTAGATCAACGAGAAGACCTCAGCCATGTTTGTGCGGCGGCGAGTAAACTGGATAGAAAGATCTGATTGACCACAAAAATGGCGTCTCTTTTTCCTGGTTTTCCTGATTAGAGTTCTTATTGATCGTATGGTGGCTTGGCAGACAGCAACTCAACGTATACTTACCAGAGGGCTTAATGGCGGCACGCGGGCGCCTTCGTGATCAACTAATTGCCCCACTCCGTATCCTCAGCAGACCGCTGGGCTCACGTCACACGCTGCTGCGGTAGACGTTCCAATCTTGCTTCACAGAATTTTTGTCACCGTTTCTTTTTTTCTTTTGTTCCGACAGGTCTTTCATCCGTCTACGGCTTCCCTGACAAGATCCGGCCGGAGTTGCCGAATGTCTTCGGGCGCAAGCTTCGGCCCCGCAGGCCGGTGGGCAACCGCCAAGATCCGACACCCGAGATCCTTCTGGGTTCCATGGCGAACTGTCAAAGAAACCCGAAACCTCAGAAACTCACAAAAGGCTTGCGGTATCCTCGCTCTTCAATAAGTTTGATTCAATATTACCGATACTTTGCATCTGATGGGAGGCCTCGCGTCTTCATCACTTGCCCTAATCAACGTCGACAACCTACACCAATTATCGTCCGTGTGAAGAATGACGCATTTACGATGCAGGTCGAAGGGTCAGTTGCCGGGCCCTAAAATAGTCAATCACGACGAGCGTCTTAATATCTATATCATTTGGTAGAATATTCAAAATATTTGTGACTGAACGAAGTCTGACAGCAGTGGAACAGAAACACGAGAGTACAGTTGTTACTCAAATATGAGAACAGTTATGTTTTTTTGCAATGTAGCATCTTTATGGAAGGAAAAATAACTTGTGTTTCTTACGGTAGGTAGCAGCTACAGTGCCTCCCGGAAGCAGTTAAAGACTGCAGTGTCCAGTGGTCTCAACTAACCTAGAGAATCTTCTAACCTCAGCACACTCTAACCAAACAAGAAATAAAGTGCCATTAATAAGAACAGGGTTGGCAATATTGTTATGTCTTCAAAATGAATACTTGCTTGAGAGACAACTGGGTTTCCTGTACTGGAGGACATATCGAATTGGTAGATTCAAGTGGAAGCCACCTCCAGCTGGGTACACTATTCGTGTTGAAATAAATCATGAAAGATCATATTTGGAATGTTGCCCATAGAGCGCCTGGCTATTTTCGAGAAACTTTATGCTTCTCATTGGATCGAGCACATTTGTCAACGGACAACCTGCCACTGATTTCATTTTTGATATCGCCAGTCGTTGCCTCTCTGTGCAGTGTACATTACCCAGCACATACTTATATCATCCGTATCTATGTTTTAGTTCATTCCCCATCGATACTGCTGTGGAACACCTCTCTACGATGCGGAACTTCACAGTGCATTCAGAGAGATACATTTGCTATTGGTGATCCTACTCGAAACACTCGAGGTGGTTTGGACAAAATCCAGCAAGTCTTCTAGTCAGAAGACGTCACGGATTGCGCTTGAGCAATAAGAGGTGTAAAGAGATGATGTGCCGATAAACGTTCTCTCCGTTAATGACTCTGTCTTGGATTCTAACAGTGACCCGGGAGGTACAGCATCTCGGTCGATTAGCAAACAAGCAAACTGACTCTGTCAAACATTTGCCGCATCGAGGAATCGTGATGATTTCGATGGGATACCCAAAAGACATAATGTGCTTGATAATGTATAGAAGTCCATCTTGTGGCACATAACCTACACACTTTCCAGT
>WIGM01001171.1:0-11861 GCA_014235935.1 Colletotrichum musicola
TCAGAATAGTATTAGTAATGTCTGGATAGCAGTGCAATCAAAACTGTCTCAGTTTCATCGTTTCTTGACCGTGTCGTTGAGCGCCCCTTTGACGAGTTGAAGAGGAGTCTTTGAGATAAGTTGGGATGAATATCAGCAGGGCGGGCCTTGGATTGTCATTTTGCTTCTCAACTCGTGGCTGCGCTATTTTTCGCGTGTCATCAAATCAACCGTCGCCTTTCCGAGCAGGGCGATCAGGGCTCCCTCCAAAAAGCAGCTATGCCCTAGACTGAGTATGTTCCGGCAACCCGACTCAGGTATCAACCATCAGTCCATTTTCAGCATTCATGTTGTCTCTTTCTACTGTTCGTTTCCATCTTCCGAAAAAGGTCGCTCGTGAAGAGTGGTAGTCAGACGAGCTCCGCTGGACGCCTCTGAACTTGCACATGTACGAGTAGTTCACTCATTTGACTTTGAGTAAGAAGAATTAAGATTACATTTGCCGACTGTGACTAAACTTTGGAGAGTACCAAATGACCGTGACTGTCTCGACCTTCGTCCTCATTCCCCGTTACCGGCTTCCGCGTGGTCACTTTCTTGTTGTCCCACGGTGAAGTTCGGATGGCACGAGAAGCAAACTAACGACGGCTTTCTAAAGCAGGCTTCGCTTAGTTTCGCGCCCACACCGCGCGGACAACGACTATGCATCGAGACAGTTGTCAATTCAAGCCGAAGGAGTTTAAGCTTGAGCCGCTTTGATGATAACATCGCTGGCCTTCTCAGAGACAATGTAAAGCGGCAGGGCAATGTAAAAGCCAGGGACCTTGGGGAATACGCTGGCATCCACCACCCTCAGGCCCTCGACGCCGCGCACTCGGAACTCCGAGTCGAGGACGGCGTGGGGGTCGTCATCCGCGCCGATAGGGCAGGTACACGAAGCGTGGTGACCCCAAGCCTCGTCCTTGAGGAACTGCTTGGCGTCCTCCTCGCTTGTGATGTTCGTGCCGGGCCAGACCTCGGGGAAGCTTCCGTCAAGGGGGACGAGGTCTGAGAACGCGCGGCGGGCGAATTGGAAGCCCTCGTAGGTGGCCTGGAGGTCCTTGTCCGCCTCGCCGCTAGAGTTGACGCCCGTGTCGTAGTAGTTGAAGTTGATGACGGGCATATCCCTCGGGTCGGTCGACTTCAGGGTGACGGTTCCGGCGTTGTTGCGGCTGTGGGCTTTCAGCACGATCCACGCCCAGTGCTGGGCATCGGCCAGAGAGTCGGAGGCGTAACCGGGAAAGTAGCCCTTGAACTTGGCCGGGGCACCGGAGATGAGCAGGTCAGGCTCGTCCTCGGCAACGGTGGACTTCAGGACAATGGCGATGGCGATACCGTTGGTAGCATAAACGCCCTTGCTGATGGGCTCAATTCCCTTCTGGTACTGCTCAAGGCAAGGGTCCGGCATGGTCTCCATGAAGGTGCACTTGGACGTGATGACAAAGTCCGAATCAGTCTTGCCGATCACGGTCGCCTCGTAGCGGTCCTGCATGTTGGTTCCGACGCCCGGGAGGTCCACAAGGACGGGGATGTCAAAAGACTCAAGCTCCTTCTTGGGGCCGATGCCGCTGAGCTTCAACAGCTGCGGGGTGTTGAAGGCACCGGCTGAGATGATGACCTCGCGCTTGGCGGAGACGCTACCAGAGCCACTGGCGGTGGCCGACCCGGAACGGGGGTCAGCGCGGTAGAGGCTGGCACCCTCCATGAAGTCAACACCGGTAGCACGGGGCTTATCCCCGGACTCGTCGAAGTTGATCTTGGTGACCTGGTTCATTGTCAGATACGGTGTACAGAAGAACTACTGTATAAGTGAGGGGCCTTACCAAGGTGTTGAGCTTGATGTCCAGGTGATACTTGCGCGAGCCATCCGAGTTGACGGCGTTGGCGGTGTTGAGAATCAGGTCCCTCGGACCACCACGGACAGAGTCGGTCATAGCCAGAGGGACCTGGTAGAGACCGGTCCTGCTAGTCTGGCCTGGGCCATTGATATCACGCAGCAAGACCTGGCCGAGACCGGCAACAGTGTTCAGCAGACCGCCGAGGAGGCCCTTTCCCATGGCAGTGGCAGCGGAAAGAATCATGGACAGGAGCTTCTGATCCTCGACGACAAGGGAAAGAGAGGTTAGCGACAAGCCCAGCCAGCCGGAGAAGCCGTGCCCAATCAGGCTGCTCGGCAGATACATGTTCTTCTCGATCTTCTGAAAGTAGGAGCGCATGGTATCAGGACTCCACGAGTCGTCGCCAGTAACACTGGCAATGTTGCTCCAGTCGGAGTCGTGGGCGTAGATAGAGATGAGGGCGTTATGACGCGAGCATCCACCCAGGGTGCCGGTGCGAGGGTACCAGACACCAAGGGGCTTGGCGTCGGCAGGAGGCTCAAGACCAACGTAAAAGCTACCATCAGGCATCTCGTAGGTCATCTTGGAATCACGCTTCTGCTGCTCAAGGTCCGGGTAGTGGTTGACGAAGTAGTTCCACCGGGTATCTTCGAGCTCGGTGGACATCAGGTGCAGAGCGGGTGCCTTTTCCGTCCAGCTGTCACCAGCATCGCCGCCGGCATCAATCAGCAAGACCTTGTAGCCGGCGATGGCGAGATTGGCAGCAACAGGGCCACCTCCGGGACCAGAGCCGACGACGACATAGTCGTAGTCATCAACTGTGGTGTTGTCGACACGCCTGATGAACGGCTCATGACGAGCTTGGTGTCTAGAGGTCCAGGGAACAGCACTGTGATGAGAAGGGAGTCAGTTCATATACCTGTCGGTCTTTCGCTAGGGTCAGCTAAGGTGCTACTGACAAAGCTGACGCCGAGTCGGCTAGTAGTGGAATGAGCGTGAAAGCGACTGAGAGACGCATTGTATCCAAGTTGGACAGGTTCGAAAGAGTGACAATGGGTGGGCCAAAAACGAATGAAAGAGAGTCAGATCATCAAGACGCAACCGCAATAGAAACCGGCGATCAAGACCGGTGGACTCTGCAGAGACTTTTCGACCGAGTCAAGGCAATGTAGGAGAGAAATAGACCAACAAGATCGTGAGTAGAAGTAATCCGCCAAGTAGAATAGGTCGATATTGTCTCAGCCTTATTCCCCTGAAGTCCGAAGGCCTCGCAGACGTCGACGGTCATTGGGGGTCACTGCAATCCCCCGATGAGACTAGTTGGAAGGGCTTAGTTCGACGGGTTCCAGTTCTCCTGGCCAGGTTGAAGGTAGATCTTGCCTGTTGTCGCGATAGTATCAACGTGGAACATTGCCTGGAGTCTCCACTGCCCCCATCTCTGGTTTTGCGGCCCCGGGATATCGGCATTTCACTGTACGCAACCTCAACGGCCGTGAGTTCTCTCTTCGTCCCTAGGGTCTTTGAGAACAAGTGGGACTGTTCAGGATGGCTCAGACTCAGGGGCTCTGGAGGAGATGATCGTTTCGTCGTCGCCCACCTCGCGCTAAAACACTCGATGATTTGAGATATCACTCAATCTCGCACCCCGTTTGACCACGACAAGGGGGAGATATCCGATACCGCTGGCATGGCATGACACTGACTTTCGGCAGTGTACAAGACAAACACCATTCGGCGGCACAGCATTGACACGTCGCGCGACACTTTGCCGTGATAGTAGCCCTGAAGCCAACGCTCGCTCATCTACAAGGGCTGTCAGTGCCGTGCCAGGGACCTGACTCGAGCGACGGGAGGCAACTTGACTGTGGGATGTCTCCCCAGACCCCTTCGAGGTGCGTCGCGTTACAGCCGATCACAATGACAGCAAAAGTGATGACAAGGACCGGGGAGATGCTGTGGTTGCATTGAACGTGGCCCCAACGACAGGCCGCGTGAACCTTCGACACCGTTCTCTGAGAAACAGCCCAACTTAGTAACTGTTGCGTTTGTTGTCACTGTTATGTTATCCTCACTGCTGTCCTCACTAATATCGCCAGTCCCAACTCGGTTGCGGACAGGGGGAAACAGAGCCAACGAGCCTAGATGTCCCAAGACGTCGAGGATCGGCGGGCGTTGAGGAAACCCCTGACGATAACCCTTGCTAGGCTGATGGAACGGTTTTCTCCCCGCCGCCAGCGCTGACAGGTCCCCACCAAGCATTTCTCCGGGGCCTCTTATTACGGAGTGCTGCAAGGGGGCGATCTGGAATGGCGGCCGCTAAGACAGACCAAGATGCGGCAAGGAGCATGGCGAACGCGGAGAATGCCGTCATCCCGGAACGCGAGTGATTTCGGCAAGGACAGTAGTAATTTCGATGTGTTCAATTGACTGACTGTATGTGTGGTATCTCAAGGAAACGCTCATGACGAACGAACGACTAGACTATGGAATTACATTATCGGAAGTACTTTGTGGATGGGCTCACTCCTTCCAGCCTGGAGCCGTAAAATAATCAAGGGAAAGGAATCGAAACCCGTCGGTCATACCGACTCATGTGGTGTTGTCGGCTTCTTCTCCGACGAATTCCTCGACGTGTGGTGGTCGCCGCCAAACGGCATGTGGGAGAGCTCCACGATCGATACCTCGTCTTTGTGCCTCGACCGGATGGTGAACTCCTTCTTGACCCTTATGGCCGGCATGGAGCTCTTGGACGTCAGTTTCTGTGAGCTCGACGGCGTCTTGGCCCCGCTGGAGATATTGGCGTAGGCCGACTTGCCCTGCGTCGTGCCGAAGACCTTGGGGAAGACGAGGCTGAAGAGGGAGCGGATGGCGGGCATGCACGCGCAAATGATGCCCACGGGAACTTCGATCGTGCTCCAGTAGCCGACCTCGACGTAGTCCTCTGTCCCGGGCGTTAGCTTTCTCCTCAGGGCGTTGTTTGGAGTCCAGAAAACCTACGAGTTACGTTGCTGGTCGTGGCATAACTTGCCAACGACTGCAGTCTGACGATGCTAACAACCGTGACGCTTTCATACTTGTAAGCGCATGCGTCGTCATACCGCATCTGAGGAAGTAGGAACTCACAAGAACCCAACACTGAACATCAGAATAATCTGCACCTTCTTCTTCATCGACATGGAAAGTTTGTAAAGTTCCGTAAGCGGCAGGATGAGCGTGGCGAGATCCAGCGCGATGTTGACGCCGGCCGCCGCCCAACCCTGGATGTTGATGTTGTTGCACTTGGCGGGGTACTCCTTGTCCCACGCCCTCCAGGCACCGTCGATGGGGGTGCACTGAAAGATCGAGATCAGCTCGAAGACGATGAAGTAGGCGACGTTGAGCCCAATCAGGACCCATGTTGCGATTCTGATCTCTCTCCGGGGGAAGATCTTGAGATAGAAGAGAAGAATCGAGATCTTCGTCACGGGGAGTGCTCCGAGATAGAGCAGTTCGTCCCAGTAGAAGAGCTGTGTTTCTGTCAGCTTGCTGCCATTCCGAGTTGACTGTGAGGTAGCGTACGTAGAGAAACTCCGTAACATCGTCAGGTGTGACATTCCACATGTCTTTGCCGAGGGCAACTTTGGATACTAAAACAACCGTCAGCCAAACCTCTTGTGCGCTGAGTTTTGAGAACTGGTCGATCTTACTGGGTATGGAAAGCGCGTTGAGTGGTATCATCATACACTGCCAGTAGAAATCAGTAAGAGCTTCCGTAATTGCACTCCCAAGTTACGACATACCACCGCAAGCAGCATCACCCAATCATCAGGTCCCCAAGTTTGTGTTCCCAAGCAGAGTTTGGCCATTACTCTCAATCCGAAGGACACAAGCCCCAAGGCCAGAAAGACGACGCCGATGATCCATACCAACGCGGTGCGATCTCTCGATGGCGCACCGCATGTGTGCTTGGAGTAGCTCTGCACCACTGTCGAACGAGATTAGCTACGGTAAAGACACGGCGCAGACTGGCAAGGTTGGCATACGTAGTGATTCTCTTACGGTGCATTCTGTATGCACGCAGAGCGATATCCTCTCGTTTAACTCGACGTTGGTGCAAATGCAGGAAATATCAGTCACCGCGCACGTCGAGTTCAGGGCTTCTTGTTGGATGCATTTCAGCTGATGGTTGTCAGTCAATGCGCGATCGGCAGATATCATCGGGGAGAGAACTCACGCCGCACAAGGGAGGTGTCTCTGTTGGTGCTGTCGTGGCGACGGTCTTGTCTGCCCCCACCACTCCTCGGACCACGATCGAAACCAACAGGACAAGACTGAGCAATCTCATGTCGAAGAGAATACGAGAAGAAAGACAAGAGAAGAAGGAGAAGAAACGGGGAAAGAAACAGACAGAGGCAGAAGCAGAATTACTACTTGGATATCTTGAGATATGACATGTAATGGAATGAATGTTCAAGCTCAAGTATGTGTGTCTCGCGGGCAGACCCGGCCCCTCCCACATCTGCCGAAGGGAGGCAAGGCCAAGAGAAACCAGCCCCCAAGGCATTCACGTTTCGTCGATGATAGACCTGGGCCTGTCCCGGGCGATTGGGCGAGGAACAGGGCTCGATCAAGGCATTACATGCGCATCCATACCATTTCGTTGGAATCGGCGGACCTGCGCCGATGGCAAACAGCGGTGGGGTGGAGGGGATCCTCCTCGAGTCTAGGAATCCCACAAACTGCGTCGAAAATCGCAATGTCAGACTCTCCCTGTCAGCTCATTATTCCACCCATGCGGATATCAACGACAGAATGCAACGTTTTTTGCGCCTGTCAAAACATCTGTCAACGAACTGACGGGGCCCGGGCCCATCGAAGGAAGGAATCTTCTCCTGGAGTAGAAGCTTTCCCAATTCAGCGAGAATGAAACATTGTCATTCAAGGGAGTCCCATACTAGCGGGACTCGCTGTCTTCTCTGCTGGCCGGGTTGTGTTTCGGGACCCTGCCGGCCTAGCCACGTGCCGCCTGGTGAGCTGGAGTCGCCATGGAGAAACTGGCTCATTTCAGCGATGAGGAGAATAAGAGAGCCTCGTATCTGATGAAATCCACCAGAGGCTGTCCCGATTGTGGATGTTTTGGATAGAAAATGACGATATCCAGCGCTGTGGGTTGCGTCTGCGGCCCACCTCATCTTCTCTTTACGGAAAACTGAAATGGGCACCGTGGAGTCTCCGTTTTGTTGGGTGTCATTCTCGCTTACTCCACCCACTGGGCGGACCGTATCAACAATTCAAATCATCGCAGAGTTCCAAATCAGAGAGAACCTAGAGACTTGATGGTTACAATACATACCGAAGTTCATCCGTTGGCCTATGTACGCGAGCCGTGGCGCCGGGATTAGCAGTCATCAAGTCTTCCGTATTTGCAGGGGTTCAGCGGCGGTGAGCCCTCCCCATGGGAGCATCGTGAGGATCACCGGAGCCGGCGCCTCACTCCCGCCTTGGTCTATGAAGAAGGCCGATCAGCGGGCAGCTTCTCGGCCTGTTGATTGGCCTCTTGAAGTGTTCATCATGTCTTGGTCAAAACTCTGACAGGACTTCCGGCGTCTCCGTCGAACTTTGGGGGCAGCAAAGTTGGAAAATGGGGTCGTCGGGGAATTTGGATGCAGATCGACGCAGTACCAAGATGCTCACTTTTGGGACTTGTCCAAACTGAGAAGAAAAGGAGGTTGTGTTGATTGCAGGGTTACGTCGTAGCTTCCATGGGTTCTGTCTGCGCCAGGGGGGGGGTTACTTGTGCTGGGATCAGTTTCCAGAATCCACCCAGCTTCATGTCTGCACAGACTCGAGAAATGACTTGAGCAACGAGTGAGCAGAATGACCAATCACATTTGTCGTGATTTGAAGATCGGTCTTCTGGACGATCTTTACTGCGCACGGCTCTGGGACGGGAGAACACCGCTCTTCCGTTCCACGATCTCGTTCCCATAATGGGAGGCCCCCTACTCCAGCAAATTAGACCGCCTCTGTGTGTCAACCAGGAGCCTCGGCGTCTGCTCCGTCGGTGCCGTGAGTTCAAAGGAAAACGAAGATAATTGTTTGGATTTCCAATCTTTCGACTCTTTTGAGGAATCGGGACGTCATCTGCATGTCGATAGTCCTCGACGACACTCATTCAAGCATCATCGCATTCGCTTCTCACACTCTTCTGCCATGAAGTTGTTTCCTTTTCTTTCTTTGCTGCCCTGCCTTGGCAGTGGCGTCCATGCCTTTCCTGCCTATCTCAACGGAGCTCTGCCGGACGATGTGGCATCACGACTGTCCGAGAAGGTTGCCAGCGTCTTTCACGAGACGCACGAGAAGAGGCTGCTCTTCGACCCGATGACGACACCTATCGACGTGTCCGGCAACCACAAGTTCATCCCTCCCGACTTCGACAGAGGCGACCAGCGAGGCCCCTGCCCGGGTCTGAACGCCCTGGCGAACCACGGTTACATCAGCAGGAAGGGGGTCACGAGCTTGGTAGAGGTTACTGCGGCCATCAACCAAATCTTCGGCATGGGGATCGAGCTCTCTACGATTTTGGGCGTCATGGGCACCGTCTTCGTCGGAAACCCGCTTTCTCTCAACCCGGGCTTTTCCATCGGATACACGCCCAGCGGGTCCCAGAATATTATTGGCAACGTCCTCGGACTCCTGGGCACCCCCAGGGGCCTCAACGGCTCGCACAATATCATCGAGGGCGACTCGTCCAACACCCGAGGCGATCTTTACGTCACCGGAGACGCCTCAACCATGGTCATGGAGCAGTTCCAGTCATTCTACGACATGTCCTCTGAGGAGGGCAACTACGACTTCGACCTCTTCGTCGACCGCATGGCTATTCGCTTCCACGAGACGGTCGCGACCAACCCCAACTTCTACTACGGTCCCTTCACCGGCATGATTGCCCGAAACGCAGGCTACCTGTTTGCGTGCCGTCTGTTCGCCAACCACTCTGCCGAAAACCCGACTGGTGTTCTCAGTAGGTAAACTTGAAATATGCAGATGACTTCCACGCTGACTTCGCCTAGACAAGGCCACTCTCAAGAGTTTCTTCGCCGTTTCAGGCGAAGATGGAAACCTCACCTACAACAAGGGGTGGGAGCGGATCCCGGAGAACTGGTACCGCACGCCGGTTGAGTACGGCTTGGTGCCCCTCAACCAGGATCTCGTCGCTCTGATTGCGAAGTACCCCGAGCTGGGGAGGTACGTCATGCAAGGTGCTTTTCCGTCCTTCCGGACAGTATACTGACTTTTCGGCCAGCATCGGCGGCAACATGGGAAAAGTCAACAGCTTCGCGGGAGTGGACCTCAGCGACCTCACTGGCGGTGTGCTTAACCTAACCAAGCTTTTGGAGGGCAACAACCTGCTGTGCTTCGTCTTCGAAATCCTGGAGACCGCCACACCAAACTCCCTCTCTACTATCTTTTCCATCGTTGACGTACCACTCAGACTCGTCACGGACACTGTCGGCGCGGCCATCTTGAACCTTGCTTGCCCGGCCTTCAAGGATATGACGGTTGGCGGGAAGCGCTTCGATGAGGGTATTAAGGCACAGTACCCCGGTGCGAGGTTTTCGGAGAATGTTCTGTGAGGCACTTCGTCGCAACGGGCATTTATCCATTGCATACATACATACATAATTCGATCATCAGCCTAACGTGCGATTCGAAATCGGAGTTCAATTGTGCCGGAAAAAGAAAGCAGGGGTTTTTTTTCCTTTTGTTTTTGAGGAACAAACTCGGAGCAATCCTTGCAATATACACTACATGCCAACTCAGATCATGGTGACACCTCTAACGACAACACACTCGGGCCTTGACTAAACGCAGTAGCCGAGCTCGCTCCAAGTCTGAGTATTCCGTGGAGTGGGAGATGAGTTAAGAGCAGGAAGCCTATAGCTCTATTTCTTGACGGATGTTGCCAACTTGATACACAGGAAAAAAACCAAAATAAAAAATAAAACAAGCTGTCGTTGTCCATCGCGGAGGGCATTGATGTACAAGCGACGAAGAACTGAAACCGCTAGTTCGCATCACGCACCCACATTAACCACTCGACCACCACCACATCCAGTAGACGCACACAGGTATGATGTAGGGTCACTTGCTCAACACAAATCCTCGCCCTTGTTTCTACCGCGTACAACGACGTTCCAGTTGTCTGTCTTGTGGATGGCCTTTCCAGACGCGTAGTTTATGTAGAACTGGTTGTCGGTGCAGTCCATGTAAGCGGCACGCGCGCCGTCAGCAATGTGCCGGAAGGAGGCGAGTGTCTTGGTCTTGGTGTCCTGGGTCCGAGTCTCGTTAGCCACCTCATCCCTCCGGCCCTAGTTAGTTAGACCAGGCCATTGACGCACTTACCTCGTTACACCACCAGATTTGCGTGTTGTAAGAGCAGCTGACGCGTCCACATTCCCCCGGGCCAGGGCCGTTGGCGGGCTTCCCAGGCACGGCCTCGAGGTATCTGATTCCTGCTGCCCAGGACACAACGGCGCCAGGCCGAAAGGCGTGACACTGGGTCCGGAAAAGACTCAGTGGCAATGCTGGGACGTTTTCGCCGAGCGCCGTGATTTCCTGGCCATCTTTACCCGAGAGGTTGAACGACACCATGAGCTTGGGGTTCGACTCCCGGAGCTGTTCCACGACCTGTTCAACGGTGCCGTTGAGAACGACGTGATCACCGCTCGGTGTGACCTCGAAGTCCCACTGAGGGATCCAGACTTTGTAGTCCTCGAGGGCTTTCTCGGCCTGGACCTATAGTATGTGTTATTACTCCGTGCATCTCAAAGCATCAGACGGGAAGCTCTCACTGTGCCGACCGCCGAGGCGGCCAGGATCAAAAGAGTCTGTGAGAGACGCATTGCGGGCGATTTCGGTTTGTTCGTGTGTCGTTGGTATCCTGGTACTTTTGTGTGTGCGCGCACTCGGTAACGAAAAGACTGGTAGGAGTTGGACAACGACTGCCTTTAAGTAGTTTCGTCCACGCAGGTGAATTCGTTGGTTATCACGCAGGAGCTGGACAACGATTGTCTTTAAGTAGTTTCGTCCACACAGGTGAATTCGACGGTTGTCACGCGTGCGCTTAGATTCTACATGGGATAGACGTCTTCGGCCCAAGTTCGACACCTTAATTATCAGAGAGCCGGTCGTTCTGGGTGTATTGTCCATCTGTTGATCCGTCACGCTTCTCCCGCGCTCTGACGACAATCATGAGGGCAGATCCACTTCGTATCTGCGACAGAGTGACAATAATTCACTCCTTCTTTCACGATGTCGGTGCCGATGCGACACGAAATGAACAATGGAGACTAGTTTGGGGGCACGTTCTAACCAGATGGCGATGCCGACAAACGTAACGTAGGTACACCAGGAGGTCGATGCCGGTGAGGCTGATGATGATGCCACGGACGCCAGAACCAGGTTTGATGGTTTTCACTTTGTCCCCACCATTGACGGTGTTGTTGGTACAACGGGGGAAAAGCGACAAGAAGACTTGTTTGTTTGTTTGTTTGTTTGTTTGTTTTATATTTAACGCCGTGGCGGCAAGGGCGCAGCCGCCCTTGCGGCAGACCTCCCGGGGGGTATGAGGCGTGGAGGGCCGCGGGCTCGGGCTATCTACTCTAGGTACAGATCCCTCCCCAGCGTCCTCCAAGTCGTAGCTATAGGCTATTCTGCGTTTAATCTGTCTCTAGTTCCCACTGGTGCCCTAGTTCCGTTATATATGCTTTTCCCTTAGTAGAGGTACTTCTTCAGTAGAGAGCTAGGCCATAGTCTAGTCTCTAGTACCGCGGGCAGATCTTCTGGAAGAAGTCTGTTACGCGGAGGAAGGCCTAGAAGCCTTGAGGGTCAGTGATTAGCCCCCTAAAGTACCGCTCGAGAGACCCCATGGGTCCTATAGGCTCGAGTGGTCCATAAGGGTAGAGGGTAGGCCACTGTTGCCTCCTCACTAGGGTCTTTTGACAGTAGACTAGATGGTCTACT
>WIGM01001172.1:0-11849 GCA_014235935.1 Colletotrichum musicola
AGGCTCCACGAACTCGAAGACCTCGAAGCCGACGCCGTTCCCCGTGGCCATGAAGCCCAGCTTGACCTCCTGGAGCGAGGGCGGGTAGATCTTGAATATTCCGTTGTCCCCGGTCTCGGAGCGCTTGAAGTGCTTGATCTTGCCGCCGAGCAGGTGGAAGCCCATGACCTTGGTGTACCACTTCACGGCCGCCTCGATGTCCGGCACGGAGACGCCGATGTGGTTGATGGCGAGCATGGGGGTCTGCATCAGAGGTTTTTAGTCTTTCATTCGTGCTCGTCTTTTACATAGATGTAGCTGGGTGGAATGCTGAGGAAACCGAAGATCGCATCTGCTTACCGACGACATTTTTCCGTTCCGTTCGATCCGAGGACTTCAAATCTGCGGGTTTGAGTTTTGTTCGTCTCGGAAACTTTCACGACAGCCCATTTTCTCCTCAGATTATATGCTCTCTGGATTCGGGAAAGACGCCTCTAGCTCGAGAAAAGGGCTTCCACTGACCGAGGGCCTTCACGTCATTCGTAACGCGGGGTAGGCTGTGTGTAAGAAGTGAAGGGTTGAGGCATTCGGAAACCGGTTTCCGATTTGACATCAGGACGAATAACGCGAGAAATCCGAAGCAGTGAGATGATCCAAAAAATGGATAATTCCTTCGTTTATAATGCAATTAACACAGTAAAAAGCCAGCTATATTGAGAGACTGAACGTAATGGTGAGTGAGACGCCTTCCCGGTATTATGCAGCCCTAGCCGGTGGGATAAAGCTACGGGCTATGCACCGAATCATGACCTGCTATGAAAGCACATCCACGAAGCCTGTTACAGTGCCTTTACCCACCGGTAGATCACAACGGGGATGGACTTGCGTGAAATTCCTTTTCCGAGGATCAACGTAAGAGAAGTGAGCCGGAATTCATTTCGAGTTGATGCCGAGGAATTCGCATGTCGTCATAAGCTTGAAGATGAATGGTTGAAACTATCGAAATGTGGCTCCATGTCTTTGTCCGTGACTCCGAGAATTCAGGAGGCCTCTTAGTCCATACCCCAGGTTGAGTATCTCACATCCCCTCCAGCAACTGCAGCCTGCCGCTGTCCACTCTTGTGTGTCGTCTGTCATCGTCGCTGTCGACCGTCATCGTTGCTACTGTCATCATCGTCTGCACCGTCCATCCTTGTAGCTGCTTACAGCAGCAGCAACAGTAGTAGTATCGTTATTTGTGCGTGAGACGGGAGGCGGGACATTCAGCCTGGGAGAGTGGAATAAGAGCCCTCTGTCTTGCGAACGGGCTCGTGTCGACGGATTGTCGTTATGCCCTTCCTTGCTGGTTTGTATTGCATTTGTCTGAACTCTGCTTCAAAAGTATCATTCTCGTGCAGATCATTGATCGAGTTCCACCGATGGTGAATACAGACTATGGAAGTGCAGCGGGCAGTCTAGCTAGCCCCTTCAACTCACGGCGACTTGTCCCGAGACTGCCCGGGGGCCAACTCCCGAAGAACCTGCTCCGCAGCCACCCGCTGGAGCTCTCGCTCCTCGTGGCCGGAGTTATCTTTGAACACCTCGTCCATCTGCTCCAGCGATTTCCCCATCGTTTCGGGCACCATGAAGTAGGCCCAGATGCTAGCCACAAGACACCAAGACCCATAAAACACATACGTCCCAAATCCCAGCGACTCGATCATTGGAGGCGTGACCACCCCGACAAGGAAGTTAGATATCCAGTTCGTCGCCGTCGACAGGGCCACCCCCTTTGAACGAATCGCACTGGGAAAAACCTCAGAGGGTAAGGCCCAGCCCAGGGGCGCGTAGCTGACACCAAACGATATCACGAACATGAACGCCATCGCAACGGCTGCCCATCCGGCTGCTGGATTCGTTTCCCACTTCGAGGAGAAGAGACCGACGAGCACGGCCATGACCCCCCAGGACACCGCACCACCGACACCGCCCCAAATAGCCAGAGGCCTCCGCCCGACCTTGTCGATGATGAAGAAGCAGACCCAGACGGCCACCAGCTGGAGCGTGTTGAAAATTCCAGCCATGATGAGGGACATCTCGTCGGTCTGTCCCAGGGATCGAAACAACGTCGGTGAATAATATATGAAAGCGTTGATCCCAGAAAGTTGTTGAAAAAACAAGATACCGCACCCGACCGCCGTGCGTCGCCAGGTGGATTTCCGGAAGAGATCGAACCACGAGGCTATTTCGAGTCTGATACCGGCAAGGTTTGGATGTCTCCGCTCCTGGACGAGTTTCTGGAAGCGGGCTTCGGCAATAATGCCGTAACGCTCGGCCTGGACACGGTGGTCGTCGTCGGGAAGCCGTCGAAGCTTAGCTAGACTCGCGAGGGCGTCGTCGTTTCTGCCAACCATGGCCAGCCACCGGGGGGAATACGGGAAGATGTGGATGCCCAGACCGACCATGGTCGCGCTAACCATTTGCAGGCCGAGGGGTAGACGGAACGATATTTCTCCCGACAGATGGCGAGTGGCGAAGGTGATCCAGTAGCTGATGACCACTCCTAGAACAATAGAGCAGGTCTCGAGAACGAGGAGGGTGCCTCGGAGGGCCGGAGGCGAGATCTCGGAAATGTACAGAGGAGCACCCTAAAAGGACCCGAGTGTGAGTTTTGCAGAGACAGTGGACAGCGTGAGCCCGAAAAAGTCTTACCAAAGCGAGGGTTCCAACACCAATACCTCCAATAGTTCGCCCCAGCACTAGCATCTCGTAGTTGACAGCGGCCGTCTGGAGGATGGCGCCAACGTTGAAGATCACGACAACAACCGAAAGGGCTTTCTTGCGGGAGATCTTGTCGGCCAGCCAAGGGAAGAAGAAACAGCCCAAGAAGGCACCGAATTCCAACATCCCGGTCATGAACCCCTTACCAAAGCCGCTCCTGGCCTCTGGAAACACATCATGAAAGGCGTCCATGACATTAATGATGGAAATGACACCCTGGTCGTAGCCGAAGCTGAACCCACCCATCGAGGCCAGAAGAGCGGCCCCGAAGACATACGGGGATTCTATGACGCCTCGGACGCCGGTTCGGCCGTACGACAGGTCTTCTTCCTGCAGTGGGACTTCGACGGTAGGAACGCCTGCCACGTCGACGGTTTCGACGTGTTCCTCATCGCGTTCCGATTTGTTGGATATCGCCATTTTGGTAGCAACTCCAGAGGAGTTCCAGAGAAGCTTGAGAAGAGGAAGTATGTAGTCGAAGCACAGAAGAAAGCAAGAGCATGTAATAGTGATGGTATCACAAATACGGTTCAAGAAGTTGCGATGAAGAGGAGACGTGACACGGGCTGAAGTTCAAAAGACGGCGTTTTATCCTCAAGAGCTTATCTCCTTCGGCCTTGTAATTCCGTCAACTTGGATCGAGAACAAAGCCTCCAAGGCAAGGTTGGAGACTGAGCCAAGTTGCCAAGCGCTTGCCTGCCAATCCCTCGCAGGCGCCTTACTCGGTAGCCCCGGTCCCCTGGACGGTATCAGCTAGCTAGCTAACCAGTCGTAGATGAGATTTTAACCCGAGAACCCCTTACTACTACTGCGGGCAGTCACTAATATCACTATTGTTAGTATCGCTCATCACTGTAATCATCCGTCACTGTCGTCCGTCATTATTGCTGTCGTTCGTCGTTGTCTTTATGTATACTTCTACACCATACCATCGTAGCAGAGATTCCCTCTGAGAACCTAGGGTTAGTGACACCAAGTAGAGGACTGGTCCCGTTCCCCGATGCCTCGTACCGTACAAGCATACACCGCTAATAGACACTGACAGCGAACCGCAGACAGCTGTCTGCGGGGAAGTCTGGGGTAACTGCTTACAGCGGTGTCTGGGGCCCCGCAGCGCCCACCCGGTGCCATCCGGTGGACCGCGTTCCCCGCTGTACAATTTCCTGTCGTTCCCCGCGGACCCAATCCCGATCTCTCCAGAAACAACCAACTTGCACCCAAACACCCGCAAACGCCATGACTCTGCCAAAGCCAGCGGAGAAGCGAAAGTATGTCGCTTCGGCTTGCATCCCGTGCAGGGAGAGCAAGATCAAGGCACGTAAGCCGCGCTTTTCTCCACTTTTGCCGGTGGGCTGACGTCAGTTCCCCCAGTGCGACGGCGTGTCACCGATGTGCTCGAGCTGTATCGACAAGGGCAGAGACTGTCGTTACAAGGCGAGGGACGACAAAAGACGGTAGAGTTTTATCCCTATTAAGGTCATGTTTCAGTTTTTGCATGTGGCTGACTCTTCACCAGCCTTTCGTTGCGTGTGGCGGTAGAGTTGCTCTCGGCAAGGGTTGAGCAGCTGTCTCGCTTCATCGCAGACCAGGGCCTCGAGGCACCGCAGATGAGAGTGGAAGATGAGACGAGGTTATCTGAGATCCTAAGGACTCTTGGTGTATCTACTGCGGCCGGAGGCAGCTCAAAGCCCGGTGAAACGGCCAGGCGACCGCCGACGGAGAGCTTGCACTCACCGACAACGACCACAGCCCCTGAGCCAGAAAGCACAGCGACACGATCAGAAACAGCGCCTGAAAATGGCACAGAGTCGGCTCCCACAGTTCAAGCTGAAGCATCGTCGTCACTGGCAGTCGGGGACGTCGACATCGGCGCCACCGAACACACCTTCTTCGGGAGCGAATCCGCCGTCACGCTTGCCGAGGATGCCATGAGCTCCAGTGAAAGCGTCAATGAGCTGATGGAGCAGCTTGCTGACCGAGTCGGGACTCTTCACATACGACCACATGGCCACATCCGCTTCTTCGGGTCGACGTCCAACTTCAATCTACTCGATAATCCCGTCGCCGATAGCACCGGCATTCCAAAGAGCGTCAGGAACGACGGTCAGGATCACCTAGACCGCCTTGGCGTGGGGAAAGAAGTCCCTCTGGAAGTTGAAGAGCACCTCGTCAACCTGTATTTCGCATGGCAGGACCCAGCTTTACACGTCGTCGACCGGGGGATGTATGAAGCTGCGAAGTCTCAGTGGCATGATCATCAGCAGGACACGGCCTACTACTCCGAGTCTCTTCGCAACGCTATGTGAGTGGACCCGATGAAGTGTTGTATCCATTTGAAGCCCGCTGTCCGCCCTCGTCGCCGCTGTCCGCCCCCGTCCGCCCTCTTTACTTCTGCTTTTATTTTGATTAGCCGATAGTTTCGACCAACCCGCTGACCACTGCTCTTTTCAGTTGCTCGATTGGTGCGGCTTTTGACAGTCGCTTCCACGCCACCTTTATCACGTTCCCACGCTCTTTAGCGGATTTCTTTGGGGACCGGGCCAAAGCCCTGTTAGAACTGGAGCTCGACTCTCCGTCGGTTGCTAGCATACAGACCATGATCATACTGAGTGCTCATGATATTGGAGATGGCCGGGACGCCCGCGGCTGGCTATACAGTGGTGAGTATGGCTATTAGCCCCTACATGTCTATGGGCTGACGCTTGGTTAGGTATGGCCATGAGACTCTGCTTCATCCTGGCTCTTCATCAGGATTTGACCCAATACGTGGCAAGAGGCATCGTTTCAGCGGCTGAGGCCGATCTGCGCCGGACGGTTTTCTGGGGCTCCTACATTGTCGACAGGTAAGTCCTCGATCTCAAAAGGATGCTCCTACTGACAGCCATCCCAGCGTGTGGAGCTTCTACTTAGGACAGCCACAACGGTTTTCACTCCAGGACGTCACCGTTGCCCGGCCTGCCACTTTCAATGACAAGCTGCAACCGTGGGCACCGTATGGCTCGCCCAGCCTGAGCCAAGATCAGCAGATAAATTGCGTCCAAGAGTTGACCAACTGCCAAGTGCTTCTCTTCGAGGCCATGGTGCCTGTATCCACAATTCTGTAAGTCACTGCTCTAAAGGCGCTCGTTCAACTTTGGAGCTCTGCTAAGGATAGTCAAAGATACGCCCGCAACTCGTTCTCGAGGGTCACCCTGCAAGAGCTTAATGAGAGGACGGTAAACGAACTGCTGGAGTGGAAAGAGCATCTTCCCCTCAAACTACATGTGGACGAGGACGATAATAACACTCCTTACCTTCCACATGTGATTCTGCTACAGTAAGCCCCCAGAGTGTCCTCAACTTACGGCGAATCACGGGCTAACCTGCCGGCACCGCAGCATGCAATACCATCAGTGCATCATCCACGCCCATCGCCCCTGGATCTCCAAGAGCTACCTCCAGCCCCAGCCCTTACGAGGACCCGGCGCCGGCCACGCGAGGATGATGTGCATGAGCTCCGCGACTTCCATCGCCCGCCTCCTGCGCCTGTACGAGAGCAGGTACAGCCTCCGGCGGATGAACCTGCTGGCTGTGCCCATCACCTTCTCCGCCGCTCTCCTGCTCATATTCGCCCTTGTGTCACGGCACCAGCGGCGCCGGGAGGAAGAGGTCCTCGCGCACCTCAGCACCTGCTTCAGGGCGCTGGATGAGCTGGGGGCGTCCTGGGGCAGCGCGAAGCGTGCGAGGGAGTTTCTCGTGCGCCTTCAGCGCCACTGGGAGATTCGGTCGAGGTCCGCCGCGGCGAGGCGGGACAGTATCGCTAGGTCTACTGACTCGCCCGGCTCCGCGTCGAGTTCCCGGAAGAGGCCGCGGGCCACGAGCGGGCCGGGCGATGAGGCTGGTGCGCGCGCTGCGAGGCCGTCTATGAGCTTCAGCGAGGATCCGGTCGAGCTCGGCATGGATTTTGACATTGAGTGGCTGCTCGGTGCTGAACTGGAGGGGATGCCTGGGAACTGGGGGAGCTATTTCTCTGTGCCTTCAGGAGACATGATATCGGGACCGAAGGGTCGTTGAGGGATTTATATAATAGTGGCCGGGCATGTATACGCTGAAATCCAAGTCTCCGTTCACTCGTACAACAAAATGCTTTCCTGGTGCGATCTATCGGAGTTGTTCTAGCTTCTGGCAAAGGTCGTCCGGAGACAGATGTCACAGTGTACCGGAAGCCGAGGGCTTGATCCAAGACCCACTTATTCCGGAAACCGGATTCCGACACATTGCCTGGCTGGATCCGAAAGTTTGCGTATTTAATCAGGCTTGCACTCTTCACCTTCAGCCAAAGAAACTAACCTCGACTCTCCGAGGTAGTTGCCAAGGACAAACAAGGACTTGGTCTGTTTTGCAATGAGGCAAGTCGAATCAGCCAGGTGCACGAGTTCTTCAGTTTGCAGGCAAGTGAGTGCACATGGTGAATTTGACTGCAGAGCAATCCCCGCTCACGCATGTCACGGCTACATTCTGTGAAGACGTCAATGATGTAACTCAATTAGCATTAACACCAAAATCTAAACAATGCTTTGATCCGCCACCATTCGACCCGCCGAAGCCCCCACATAACAGCCACACACCTCAAGACGCAGCTCTCAAGCCGTCTTCTTCGCGACGGCCGTCTCCGCCGCCTCCTCGAGAACGTCGCCGAGGGCCTTGGGCATGCTGAGGAACGGCGAGTGGCTGGCGTTCAAGCTGGCGGTGAACGAGCCCTCGGGGAACTGGGACGCCATGAGCTTTTGCAGCTCGAGCGGGATGGCCTGGTCTTGCTCGGCGAAGATGTAGCCCATCTCGAAGCCGTTATTCCAGGGCTCGAAGCCGGACTTGTCCTGGAAGGTCTTGTAGGGCTGCGGGAGCAGGGCGTCGACGGCCTTGGCGGCGAGCGAGGGCTCGACATCGCCGTAGAAGATCTCGGTCCCGTTGAGGGCCGAGATGAAGCCATCCTATTACGAGGGGAACAAGGCATGAGCTGAGGGGTTCACGGTTTCAAGGTCTACGGCAGCGTTTTCTTCTCACCTTGATATCCCACCAGGGGGGAGTACCCGCGCCATCCGCGAGTGCGGCGCCGGCGGCGAGGGCGAACGAGGTCATGTACAGCACCATGATGACGCCGCCATCCTCGGCGCGGTCCTTCTGGCTGAGCCCCTTGACGGCGTTGGAAACGGGCACGCCGCCGTACGAGTGCGGGACCACGATCACGTCCTTGCCGGCGTCGACGAGCTTCTGCAGCTCGGAGCGGACGGCCGCCGTGTCCTCCTCGAGGCCCACGTTCGGGTCAGAGCTTCCGACTCCGGCCAGGGCGACGGCCTCGGTGGGGAAGCCTCGAAGCTTGAGATCGTTGCGCAGCAGGTCGAACGACCAAGGACGGTGCCAGGCGCCGGGCACCAGGAGGATGGTCGGGAGCGTGGAAGCGGCCATGGCGTCAGAGGTTCGGGTTGGGTTCTTGTCGTCTCGAGGCAGTTTGGGGGTGGTGTTTGCGAGGTTGCGGAAGAGGCCGGGGGCAGGGAGGGAAGAGGGACCGATTTGAGTTTGCGAAGGTTAATTGAAAGCGTAATGGTTTGGGATGAACGCCATCGAAGGGAGAAGGAACCAAGTTTTCGATTCGCTTCGGCATTTGCTTCTCGCGCGCCCACCCCCTAGACACGGTCTTACGACTCAGCCGGGCTCTTCGTATCGCCCGACCCGCTCGCGATCCCATGTGAATGTTGTTGTTCCGAAGTATCGCCTCCCACTTCCAGTCGTGTGGGTCAACATCGCCATTCCCTCCTGAGAGGCCCAACCGCCTTGGCGTCGGAAAGAGAGTCCTCTTGCGTATAGTTGGCACGACACTATGTACAGGGACACGAGTCAGTTGGGTGGTGTTGGTTGGTCCCTGAATCGCACGATCTAGAGATGGATCTAGGTGCTGATGGAACCGGGACTAGTCCGAGGTGATTTCTGAGCGAGACTGCGCGACATGACCTGACTAGTGGACCTGACCAAACACCTGGGCTTTTGAAGACCCTTTCAACAAAGGTTCCAGAGCCGAATTATATTGAAGAAGGGGACTATTATTTCACACCCTCAAGACGAATATCCCACACCCCACAAGCAGCAGTAACGACAACGACGACGGACGACAACAATAATAAACGATAACGATAGTAACGAACAATAATAACAATAATAATATACTAAAAGAAAATAGTAGTAGGTTAGAATAGCTAGAGGGGATGTGAAATACTCAGTCTGGGGGTGTGAAATAATAGTCCCCTTGAAGAATTGCAGATATCGGCTAACCCTGGTCTAGACTCTAACCAGGCATAGCTGCCCATGTCAAAGACACACTACTACCACCCTGACGCCCTGAGTTCTGACGTGCCCTCAAGCATGTCAGGTATAAGGGGCCAATGGCCGGTTGAGTTACATAGCTAAACTGAACAAGGTCCATTTCGCGAGTGTTCCTTGTTGTTGTGGTCCAGTGGTGCGATGATGCTGTGGAGCACTCAATCCACTTCAGCAACTCTGCTATCGGGCCCCGTTCCCCGGTAGGGGGAACCATGCCTCCGTACAGAGATTTGTTGATGCAGGAGCAATCCGTGTTTTGGGCCGCTGGGCGGCGGGCACATCGGCGTCCTGCCCAGTGCCGGCGCTTCGCTTAACATGGACATCATCTCCCGTTTTCTCGCGGACCTGGGCGCTGGGTCGCCCTTTCGTTCTCGGAAAACGCAAAACACCATCTACTGACGAGACGAGACGAACTATTCAGTTCCGTTCGCGAGAGAATGGCTTCCGCGCCAATTCCACCTGGGCTAGACCTCGGCGAGTCGAGAGTCACCGACATCGTCAGCGCCCTTAGCGTGACCTGGGCCCTCGCGGGCGTTGCCGTCGTGCTCCGTTTCGCCGCTCGCCGGATCCAGGCCAACCCGCTCTGGTTGGAGGATTGGCTGATCGCCTTTTCGTTGGTAACCAGCCCGCTTCTGATCCGAAAGCTTTGGAAAGCAAAGACTTGTGACCGTTTGCTGATTGTTTCGCTCAAGATTGCTGCGGGCGTTCATGTCTTCATCAGCATTGGGTATAGTGAGTAATCAGTCCCCGAAACTCTAATCCTTGCTGGCATCGTCTTCGTTCGATGCCAGATACCCATGGCTTGGCGTGCTGATGAGGCTCTGCGTAGTGGTACCGCATGGCACTGGCAAACACATCTGGGTCGCGCCGCCTACGGCGACAAAGGCATGGGCAATCGGTCTTTTCGTCTCGGAGATGGCATACACCGCAACGTTATCAACCGTCAAGTGGTCGACCCTCGCACTCTACTGGCGCATCTTCAACGCTCGGAAGAGCATCAGAGTCCTCATCTGGGTCTTGTGCGGTATAGTCTCGGCTTGGGCTATCGCTGTTGTAAGTCTCGTCAAGCCCCGAGAACCTCCGTTGCCGTTCCTGAGAGGGCCCTCGGCTTCATCAGTACTCAAGTCGCTGACACCAAGGTCGCTTCCATGTCAGTTTCTCGTGACTCTCTTCCAGTGTATTCCCGTCAACGCCTTCTGGGCCCGTTTCGACACGGAGAATCCCATGGCCCCGGAGGACTTCAGGTGTGGGGTCGACGTGAAAATGTTCTTCAAGGGAAACTCCATTCCCAACATCATAACGGATGCGCTCATCATCATACTTCCCATCCCGTACGTGTGGTCCTTGCAGCTTCAAAGGGCGCAGAAGGTTGCTCTTGCCGGAATCTTCGCACTGGGAACTTTGTGAGTCTCCTGTCTCTTCGTCTCAACGCGGTATTGGCTGCTAATAGAATTGAATGTCTAGTGTCACCATAGTATCGATGTTGAGGTTGCACGTGATTCTTTCTGTCGACCTCGCGTCTCCGGACATTACCTGGAACTTCATCGACACCATCGTTTGGACCAACGTGGAAGCCAACACGGCCATCATCTGCGGTGAGTGTTTTTCGGGTTCCTTCTCAACAACCTAACAGCGTCTGACTCGCTATGCTAGCCTGTCTCCCTTGTCTCAAGCCGCTGCTGTCGTTAGCACTGAAAGGCAAGCTCCGGTCCACTGTCAAACAGAGCAACAAGAACTCGGGAGGTCGGTACATCTTGAACGACCTAAGCAACGGCGTCGGCCACAGCTTTCGTGCCGGCACGCCCGGCCCGATAGCGATCCGCAAAGGGGTGAACGCCACCGGGACCGACGACGAGCGTCCTTTCGCGCGTCTGAGCGAGCAGGAGTCGAGCAAGAGCAATGAAGATCAGGATAGTAGCCAAGACATCGGGGAAATAGTCCAAGGGAAAGGAATCCTGGTTACCAAAGAGTTCGACATGAAGGATAGTTGCCAAAGGTCATGAGCACCTCCTTCCGTCGCGGTTGCACCGCAAAGAGTTGATACTTGTGCTCGAGTACGTCTTCTCGTCAGCTATATCTAATGAGACTTTACTTCAGAGACAACTTGCGTTTTGCGATACGCCGGTCAGCCTTTCCAAAGATCCCTGCCTCGAGCTCAGTAATCATCGACAACTGCAACATGTCGGACTGCTTTAAGATGTCCCGAGGCTGTTCAAGACTAATCATTAAACGCCGGGAACATGTACTGCAATATACTGGCCAGCCGGAGCTTTCACGTTTCAGACACTATCAACTCGGCGACATATCGACACCCTCCTCAATATGTCGGGTAGTTAGGAGCGCAAACTTTAACCGGATTCGGGAACCCTGCTCAACGCTCAACCTCGTCGGTTCGACAACTGCGAGTCAGTTCGGCGTGAACGCCGACAGTCACCCTTGACACATCTGAGACGCATCGGACGAACCGAGCAGCTGAGACGAGTGCCGAAAAGCGAGACGTAAGGCTGGCATAACCTATGTATTCCCCCGTGATAGCAGGCGGCACTCGCTGGGACAGAGCCAAAGTTTGGGTGGCCCTGTGACTAGGGCGCGCGTCTCCAGGCCACACGAGTTTGACACTGGCGGTCTACCATCCCGCCGGGACGACTTAAACTCAATGTTAACCCCCCGCAACGCCCGTCAATGCATTTTACAGGGTGTTAGAGAGTCTAAAAGAACGGTTTCAACAGTTTCTACCGGTCAAGCAGAGGCTTGAC
>WIGM01001173.1:0-11827 GCA_014235935.1 Colletotrichum musicola
TGACCGATGGACGGCCGGCCGGTTAGCAAGGCCGAAACGGCGGGACGCGGAGGCAGGGAAACGGGCTGCTTACGGGGACCGTTTCCGCCGCCAAGAAACGGAAGGCGTAATCGTCGGTGGTCATCAGCGACCCGACTGAAAACACTCCCTCGTTGGCTTATCTATGGGAGAGCGGACGGGATCCCGAGTTTTCCAATGGGTATGGTCGTATGTGACAACTTGTGGCGACGAACTTGACTATCATAGCATGGCAGTGCCGCCAGCCTGACTGGTCACCGTCGAGAAAGTGTTACCGGCTCCCGACAGCGACGATGACGATGCTGGACGCCGTTTTGAGCCTCCACCAGGCGTCCCTCGACATCGTCCGGGACGTTGAAGAGTACGTTGACAAGGACGGACGACAGCGAACCTCTTCAAGATCCAAAACCAAACAGTCAGGAAACACAACCAAAACTGTCTGGGTCCAGCGGATGACATTCTACTGGACTCGTTCGACCGATGTTCGAGGAATCGATTTCGATCTCGATCCGCGGACTCGGTTCAAGCCTCAATCGAGAGGAGTCGAAGCATGACACGTTGAGACTTGGCGGCTGCTTGATAACGGACAAGTGATCACTGTACACGCGGAACGCTTAGAGAATCTCCCTGATCCGGTGATTCTCGACCTGCAGGCGAAGTTGATCACCGCCTGGGCGCTTACTGCCGGGGCCGACCCTCCAAAGTACCCGTTCTTCGAAGATGACGATGACTTAGAGCCAGTTTCAGTCAGTCTAAGACGGGAAACCTTTTTTCGACGGGGAGAGTACCTTAAAGAGGAACCGGAACCGGAACGACTACCGTTCCGGACTCAAGCAGAAGCCTCTGGGCCGTCGGTACGGGACACTCCTCTGTCTTCTCAGATGAGGCTGGGGAACAACAAGAGAGCTCAGGCTCTGGTAGTTACTCGGGAAATGTCTAGCCAGCAACGGAGAATCATACTGGACCGCTCAAATCAACAGCTGCTGCAAGGCGCTACATATAGAGCCATTCCGGATCCTCGAAAAGCCCTGGCAGTCAGTTGGTCAAATTTTATTGTTTGTGTGGGTGATCAGGTTGCCGTGTGGGCTTGCGAACATATCGATAATTTGTCCAGTAATGATGCGTCCAGCAGTGAGACATCATCGCTGATGGTGGTTGTCTTAACGGGGATTTGAGGGACTGCTCTGGGCCAGTCGGTCGTTGGTTTGCTTTGGGTAGGCCGTTTCGAGTCCCTGCAGAAGTGTTGTCCTCGGCATTATCAGGTTTAGTGGACGCCCAGTAGGTATAGTAGCGAACCACACTGCTGCCGTCGTGAGATACTCACTAAGACACCAGCGTTGGTGTTGAGACCTGCAATATTTGGTCACATTTTCACCTGGCATTGCGGGTCTTTTTTCACCGGTGACAAGCGAAGGCCTTGAATAGGGAACCCTTAGTCTTGCCTGTAGGCATGTGCACTGCCACTCTAGGCACATTAGCGGTTGTGTAACCCAAGGCTATATCTGGTTGGGCGACTACTGTTGCTTACCAGCTGAGGAGTATGCATAGCCCCGGCCATGTGGTTGGGCGTTTCGATGGGCAGACTCGTAGCTTCTGATAAGGCTGGAGCAGCAGAAACAAAACATATCTCATGCCCGTACTCCCTATAATTCTGATCCTTCTTGCCTATCGACGAACCCAGCATCATCGCCAGCGAGCAAGCCATCATGGCAACAAACGGATACGATACGGTGCAACAGGCGTTCGAGAGCGCAAAACGAGACTTCAAGTCCAGCTTGAAGCAAGAGGAGCTATACCGTCAAATACTGGAAACAACCTCTATCGAGCAGGTGTACGATGCCACGGACAAACTCCAGAACGAACAGGCGAAGAAGGGCCACCTCCGCAACCTATCCAAGATCGATGTCTATTTGAGCCGACTGAGGGAGTATGCTAGCGTAGTAGAGGTCTTCGTCCAGGTTCAACCGGATATTCTAGCGCTCATCTGGGGCCCGATTAAGCTGCTTCTTCAGTGGGCCAATGTGTTGAAGCAATCATTCGTTGCCATTGTCGACGCCCTTGAGGAAATCGGTGTCTTGCTCCCAGAATTCACTGAGGTGACGAGGATCTTTCAAGATAATGCTCGAATCCAGGAAATCCTAGTTCTTTTCTTCAAGGATATTCTCGACTTCTACATGGTCACTCTAAAGTTCTTCAGTTCGTCACGTATGTCACTTCGCTCGCTAGATCAGTTTTCAAAAGGGCATCTACTGACGCCTAGCTGCCTTAATTACAGATTTAAAACTCGTTTTCGAAGTGCTTTGGCCAAGTCGTCGTGAGAAGATCAAAATGGTGGGCGAGCTCATCAAACGACATGCGCTTCTCTTGCGAAACGAAGTCCAGTTGTCAGATATTCGAGAGGCACACGGGGCCAGGCGCCGACAGATGGAGCACTTCGAGTTAACTGAAAAGGTTTCGATGGAGCAGGAATATAACAGCATTCGGACACATATCTCTCCTAGAAGCTACGACGACGATTTGAATCGGTTGCAAGGCAGCATTTGCCCAGGTACAGGAAACTGGCTGCTCCGGGACAAGAGTTTCTGGGACTGGATGGATCGCTCGCAGTCCGCATCACAAATTCTGTGGCTCAAGGGGATTCCAAGATCTGGTAGGGCCACATCTGATTATTCCCGTTTTTTGCCTTTCTGACAGGGAACAAATACAGGGAAGACTTTCCTTGCTGCCACCATCATACTCTACACCAAAAAGCTCAAGTCGGAGGGTTTGAAATCGCATGGAACCTTGTTTGCCTTCCTCAGCTACAAGGATTCCCAGACAACCGCGCTTTCAGTCATCCACTCTTTGATCTTCCAGCTCACCGCTTATTCCGGAACCCTACAAACTGCGCTTTGTCAATCCAGCAGGCAAGACCTGAGGGGTAGCCTCGATCTTGCGGCGGGACTCTTCGAGTCTCTACTCAGATGTGCCGGGTTGGTCTACATCGTTATTGACGGTGTCGATGAGATCGAAGAAAGGGAGCGCAGTAGGTTGCTGGAGCAATTACTGCGAGTTTCCAAGAACTGCCAGGACTATCGAATCCTTCTCAGCAGCCGTTCGGAGTCCGATCTCATCGCAATTCTCAAAGATGATACTGTTAAAATTGAGGTTCACCAGAGGAACTCTGGAGGTGTTCAAGTTTACGTCAACCACCGCATGGCTCAACTGTTTCAGGAGAGAGCTTTCGTTCCCGAATTCCAAGCAGAAATCGAACGCTCGCTAGCACGACTTGCACATATCGCAAAAGGTATGTCACCGCTACTACTCTTGCATTTAAGTCTTTTGCTAACAATTTGGCCGATGAGGGATGTTCCTATTTCGAGTAGTTTTCGCCATTATTTGGGAAATCGAGAGCCAGCGAGAGCTTCGCGAACTTCTCAGCTGCCCCCCAGAGTCGCTAGGCGATGCGTAATAATAATGATTGCCGAGAAATTTGATCTTTTCTGACTGCTATCTTAGGTATGGAAGAATCTTCAACAAGGTCAACCAAACAGTCATGTTGAGGAACAAAGCTAGAAAAATTCTGGGTTGGATCTGCTGTGCTCCATCACCTCTTACTAGGCGGGAAATCGAGTATGCCTTGGTTATCGATCGCGAAGACATCGACGGAGAGGCCTGAGTCGTTTCTGTCCTGGATGTCGTTCGGGTCTGCCGGCCCATTCTAGAGGTGGTAGACGACTACGTCCAATTTGTTCACTTCACTGCCAAGTAGTAGGTTCTCGTGTACTCTGCCGAGAAGTTAGAAGGTTAGATCTAACATTTATAGGTATATTCTCCATGATAGGACATCCGATCGCATTGTTCTTTCGGCTGCGACGCTAAATTTGACCGACTGCTGCATTACGTATCTTTCTCAGGCACACCATGATCCGGAGCTACCGGTCGAAGAAGTCGGTTTCAACCTCCGCTCTGAAGCTTACAGATTCCACGACTTTGCAACCTTGTTTTGGCTCGAGCTACTCAAGCGATTTCTAGTCTTGAAAGAAACAAACAAGTTGCCAGAAGACCTGGTTGACGGCTTGGAGAATCTCTACAGCGAACGATATCGCTGTGAAAGCCAGGCCAGCGCCGAAAGTCAGGGTTCAAAGGAAGGATTTGATATCATAGACCCACAGCACGCTCACTCGCAACAAATGTTGGAGAGCGTGTCAGGGTTCCAGAAGATAGCTGACAATGCTGACTGACTATCACCTCGGCAAAGGTACGGACAAATCGAAGTTCCTGACATTCGCGGCCCCCTCGCTTACAGATGGCAGAGACTCGCTGAAAGCTTTTTGTAATCATTCGTATTATTTTCTTCATTCTTTAAAAACTACTACCAACCAGTCAAGATGAAGTTCTCCGTCGTCCTCGCCACCCTCGCCGCCGTCGCCTCCGCCGCCCCCGTCCAGGACGTGGAGGATGGCAACAGCAGGCACGCTGGATTCACCTGGATCCATTGACGACCTCCCGCATATCAATTGACATCTATAACCAACTGGTGGCCTTCTCTGTCCCAGGGCCGACCATGAACCTGCTTGCGCATGCTCAGCCATTCAGCACCACTGCGGGCTAAGACCATTCAAGTGCGGCTTCTTACGCTGCCAGTCGCGCCGCCACGGCTTTGAGACGAGGTCTGCTCGAAAGGCCCACGAGAAGCATCACAAGCAACCTTGGAAATGTGACGTTCCGGGGTGCGAGTACGCCAGCACCGGATTCCTGATACGTAAATGGAGAGATTACCATCTACAGAGCGACCACCGGCCGGAAGGGGTCACGCAACTCGGTTTACTTGACAATCCAGATGAAGACGAAATCCAGCCGCTTTTATTTGATCTGATAGGGAGCAACAATGTGGAAGCAGTGAGAGCGCTGTCACCACGCCTCGAAAAACTCCCACGCCCGGTGAAAGAAGAGCTATACGTCCAGGCAGCTGCATATGGATCATCATCAATGCTGGATCTACTTCGATCTAACCGATGGGTTGACACCGCACATCATGAGGGTCTTTCACGTAAGCACAGCGCCATGTGTCGCGGCTATAAGGGCGAAAAATGTCGACTCGTCAAAGTGGTTGATTTCTGAAATTCAATCTCAGACGGAATTACTGTACCGATCGCGCACCCAAATGATTGCTGCAATCCTAATTTCTGAATCCAATGAAATGTATGACATATGGAAATCAGGCATCTTCGATGATGGTATCGCAGCCAAAGACAGAGCGTTCGTTCTAAGACTTTTCACAGACAAGAAGTTTTATGGCAACTGAAAACAAGGCAAACAGAGAGCACATGCTTTTATTGTTTTGGGGGGAAATGGAAGTACTGGAAGCGCTTGATCGCAAAGGGAAGGGAGATGTGCTGGTAAGTCTTGCAAACACGACATGCTCAATTAGACTGGCGCAGACACTCCTGGATGCTGGGGCTGAAGTCGACTTTAGGCGGAGTGACAAATACAACACTCCTCTACAATGGGCCGCGAGAAAACAAGGGAGGCAGCGAAACTTGTGGAGCTGCTTCTCTGGGCTGGGGCCAACCCAGAAACTTCTTCCAAGCGTAAGAAGCTTAAAGATGAAGGAGTCAAGCATATTTCAAAGTGGCTGGGTATGTCATGGGATGAACTAGTTGAGAAGACAAGGACCAACCGCGATACCAAGCAGAAGGATATATAGCTATAGTTGGAATAGAGTAAATTGTGTTATATAATACAGTGTCGAGTCAGAAGTCCTAATCTGTTTGACCGGGTATTAAACAATTAATAGTATAGGTATTTAGGTTGGCCTGTTGTATACTTACTTCTAATAAGTAAACTAGAAGTATTGAAAGATTATAGATAACACTAGAACAAAACCGTAGCAGACTCGTTAGGTCTATGATAAATTGTTACGTTTTCCAAGGAAATGTTGCAGTTTCTAGAATGTGTTTAGTTATAGTATTTAGCTGTGACTTGAAAAGGTAAGCCTTACCTCCCACCTTTCATCGTCCAAATCCTTTTGGGAAACATCGTCTGAGCTTAAAGATCGCGCGATAAGCCTAAGCTTGTCCTTCTGGATCCATCGGACGTACTGGTTCAATTTAGTAACATGGTTCTGTATGGCAACTCCCTTTCCAGCAATTATATTTCAAAGGGTCGCAACTCACCTCCTCAATTGAGTCAAGAGTCACATATCTAGTGGCTATGACGGGTTTAGGCTGTCCAATCCTGTGCACCCGGGCAATGGCTTGCGCTTCCACCATCGGGTTCCAGTGTGGTTCTAGTAGATGAACGAAGTTTGCCACTGTCAGGTTAATACTGGGTTTTTCAGATCCATATTAGCAAAACGGTATCATGTCGGAAACTTTGATCAAACTTACCCTTCACCAGCACTGCCAATAGTTGCAAGTAAAATAGTGCAGCTTGGGTCTTGGCCAAAGTGGTGGATCGTGGTGCTTCTGCTCTGTAGAGACATCTTGCCATATATTCTCTCACAATAAAATCCCTCGGTATGTAAAGCCTTCTGGGTAAGGTCAAGCATTTTTGTCCAGTAGCTGAAAATGACACTATGTTTAATCAATGATTAGCGCGATCAAAGTGTGTGAAGAGGTGGTGAATGAAGGACACTATACCTCTTTATTGGAGTTTTCACCATCTCCTCCTGATTTGCCGCCTGCTCCCGGTTCAGAGTCCGTATCAAGGCTTCTATCTTGCTTGAAGATGGATTTGCAGCCCCAAATCGATATGTGCTGGCGACATCAGTTTCCATTGTTGCCTCTGCAGAAGGTTCGAGATATGAATCGGTCATAGCCGCGTCGCTGCCCTCTCCCTTCGGAGCGCACATTGCGCAGACAGGCTGGCTTTTCGGCATCGTAGACTCAAAAGCATGTCCAGGGGCTTCTTCAAGATCTTCCTTGCAAATGGTGCAAGTCCTCGAGAGTGATTCCAACAGTCTCCAATCAATAGCTTCACTTTGCTTGGCTCTCCAGGCTCTGGCAGCAGTGACAGGTAGTAGATCTTCGTGATTGCAAATAAGTCGAAGAAGGTTGAGAAGTGACAACATGTTCGCATCCTTCTGTTGTCCAAACAGGTGGTTGTTCGACTTCTGCTGCCAGAAACCAGAAGCTATTGCAGCTGTCTGCTGTCGGAAAAACTCATACAACTTGCGCTCAGACTGACGCAGATCAATGTGTTCGATCTTTTTCTGGTAGGTCGTGAGCTCTAGGGCATGGTCCAGAACCTTTTTGGTCCGACGCAGACTGGTGACTCGCACGAGTAGTTGAAGTCTGTTCCAGCTAATGTGTCGTTTGTCTTTCTCTTTGATTGGATTCGCTATCCACAAGTCGGATTGGGATTTGTCGACGAAGGGCGCAACTCCAATGAAGCTCAACAAGGCGCCGTTGTCGAGCGAATTTTGAACCGGAGTTCCTGTGAGACACCAACGCCGCCGGGCTTGGATTCCGAATGCTGCTTTTGATTTCATAGCGTTTCGGTTCCCGATATGATGCGCTGCACATGCCAAAGTTTTAGTTCCGATTCTCTGTCGCTGAAGGCGCGAAATGTGCAACATACCCTCGTCAAGTACGACTCGAAACCATTTCTCAATGTAGAGAGGCCCTGCAGAAGAGAACTCAGATCTCATCGTTTCGTATGTTGTCAAGACAATTTCATTGTGCCGGAAATTCGATGCCACGACTTGTCGGTCAGAGCCGTGGTAGACAGCTACTTTGATTCGGTCCGGCAATATGTGCCTATAATCTCTGCTCAGTTTACCTGAAGGCATTTGATGCAAATTCAACTCACTTTCGAATCTGTTCTTCCCAGTTGGGTATTGCTAAAGGAGAAAATATCATTGTATTGACCCCGTTCCGCGATAAGCTGGGCAAAAGCTACAGCCGAGAGAGCTTACTTGACTTTGGCGTCACGATGAGCGTTGGCAAAGACTGTTCCTTGTCTTCCCCAGTCCTGTTATTGTTGAACGAATCAATCGACCAACAAATGAGAGACAGAATGCTCAAGGTCTTTCCAAGTCCCATTTCCTGAGATTTGATGGTAATGCCTCTTCTGTTTCACGGGGTGGCAGAGAGTAGTTATTTCTTACGTCGGCAAGGATACCTCCACGTGCTACGTACGGATGGCTGTCGGTACGTGCTGTGATTCTATGCCGATAACTGTGAATTCAGAGTCAGAATTTAGCTTCAATCTTTAGAAAAGCCCTCCAAGAAAGAAAACTAACGTCGGAGTGCCGTCGTAGAGGGTGGCTCGCTCCCAGATGGACGGGAACCGGGGATTCTCAACAACTCCCAGTTCCTTTTCACTCATCATCATAAGGGCGGTCAGTTGATGTCTGCTGCGTTTATCATGAGACTGACAAACTTTGACGTGATGGTCTTACGGTTTTAGTGACGAGCGAAGCCGAGGACTTGCAGTCGCCGTGGGCGTGATCCCTTCGTCATCTGCGCTGTCAAAGACTCGCATTAATCGAGCTTTGCTCGTTTCGTCTAGAATGCCCGCAGATTTCGCATCTGAATCTTTCGAAGAAGAAATATGCAGCTCGTCCAGCCGTGGCATGCCTGCTCCTGGACGGGCGAGATAGTGTGGATTGTAGCACGCAACATCCATGCTCAACTCGTTAGCCGACGGGTGCTGGAAGTACAAGCCTGCATCCGATAACAGCTTCCCGATCTCGAGGGACCGATCTCGGAGGACTCTTCTTCCATGGTTCCGTAAACGATAATACGGAGAGGGAATTCGGAGTTTTTACGGTACTGGCTGGTGTCGTTGCCTTTCTTTTGAGAATCTGTCGTTTCTCCTGGAGCCTGTGGTATACTAAGTGTCGCGGTGATTTCGGTTGTATATGCCGTCAGCAGCTTGCTCAACGCAGGCACAGTGACAATGCCAGAGTATTTGTTTGATTCTTTGAAGTAGAGCCTCGAAAGACCTTCAGAAGGTTTCAGGCAAACAGGGACGCCCGTTGTGTCCTGCTTTAGAGCCGAGGATGTTGTCACGCTGGTGTTGATCTTTGATTTCTCAGAGTCAGATTAGAGCCTCTAGAGCGTCTGTACACATGAGAGTTTTGTTGTACTAACAACTCCAAAGCAGGTGTCACAGCGAGGGCTGAGCCCATCAAGCTGGATAGCTCCAACTTTGTTGGTCTCTTTCATGTCGCCTGAGCCGGGCGTATCAAGCTGAATAGCTCCAACAGCGTTGGTCCCTTTGGCGTCGCCTGAATCTTGTCTCGTGAGCGTTTTGGCCATCGACGCAATGTTCATAACCTACTGGAATGAGTTATGGAAACAGATTGCGCGTCGATAATTGTAGGATCTTGTTGAGTCTGATGTGTGCTGAGGCTTTCCGGTTCATTTGGCACACGGGGAGAGTCCGTTGGCGGCGAAAAGCTGATTGCTGGTAGGCAAGCGTTATCGTCCACTCCATCCAAATCCATCTTGATCTCACCATCGTATCCAACTTCCCCGACAGGGGGGAAGCCTACATCACTCTGGAGGTTGTCCCACGATGTCCCGAAGTTGTTGAGCAAATCTCTTCCATGGCTCCAGGCGTCAGAAATCTCGACAGAATCATCGTTTGTTTGCCAACTGTCATACGGTACGGATGCGTCACCGATGATCGAGAAAGGGTCGTGTTGTTCCCAGGATGATCTTTCGCCAGTTGTGTCTGGGTCATTCAAGTCCGTCTCCAGATATTCCACCGGAGGAGTTTGGTAAGGCTCGAAATCATCAAGCTGCGGCAGATGAGAAATACGGGGCCTCTTCCAATCCTGGGCAGTTTCGTCGTCATAGCCAGCAGGCAGATTTCGCTTCTCGGACGGACCGGGAGCTGTAGCGTCCGCTTCGATTTCCATGGGGCCGGATGCATGAGGAGCGGGCGGAGGAGGAGCGATTCGAGGGTCAAGTTGCGAAGGAGTGCCGTGGCGATAAGTGACATTAAAACGATTTCCTCGCGGTTGCCTCGCCCCGGCACAGCCACTCGTTCGCAGCGGTGAGCCGCCTGATTTTGATCTGGTGTGGCCGGCAGACGGACTGATAGGCTGTGAAAACACCACGCTCTAAGCCTTGACAGACTGCGAGCTGACTGCGCCGTCCGCCGGCAACGAGGGAATGCGGCTCATAACGGGCCGCGTACTTGACACCTCCAAAAATCGAGTTTACAACACTGCTCTGTGGCTTGATCTTCCAGTGCGACCCAGGGCGACATTCCCGCCCGCTAGCAAAAGTCCACGCTGGAGCGGATATCGAAGTCAAGCTGTGCATTGGGGACTCAACAAAGCCGATAAATACTCCAGGGGCTTCACATGGTTAGCATTAGATATAATATCTTAAATGCTTGTATTCCCTTCGGTACGCGATAATCGGTGAAGTATAACAATCTTTTAGATGATCGCCGCAACATGCAAGTAGATACTCTAGGCGGCTCTCTATAGTGCTCCTACGCCTAGAGCCCTCCTCTACCTAGAGCTCTCTATCTAAAATCCTCTGTCTAGAGTCTTCTGTCTAGAACTGTGTATCTCAAGTCCTTTGCAGAGAGGTCGTAGCATACAGAATATTCGCAAAACAGTTGCTGTTTCCCCCTCTACAATTGAAACCGATTGTGCTGGTTACAGCAACAATTGGGGGCAGCTGCATATCCGCAGTGACAGGAGCCATGCTAATTTGGTGTACTAGTGTTGGTGCAGCGATGGCTGTGTCGACTCGGATTTGCGGCTGTCAACTGAGCGGCCCGCCCCCTCACAATAGGCAGGTTGGGGGACAAGACTAAAGCCCCTGGAAATAGCTGAAGACTGTTCTAGAGTAGCAGATCCACTGCCTCTATTTGTCTTTACGTTGCGCCAACTGCGTATCTAAAAGATTGTAACATTTAAGATATCGTGCCCAATTTCGACTACCTTACTGCCTCCATAGTTTGTGGAAGGAGCCCGCCTATCTTGACTGGCTGTCCTAGTCATGTACCCATGATATCCGTACTACTCCCTAGGATATCTGAGAGTTTAAAAGTAACTAACATACCAACGACAGTGACGGTAATAGTGACGACGACAACAGCAACAACGGCTGCAGCAATTTAGTTAAGTAGGATAGAAATCAAGATAGGCAGGCCCTTTGAAAGTCACCTTAACTACCTCAACTAAGGGAAAAGAACCAAGCGATTTACTGCGTGATACTTACCAGGAGAAACCAGTGGTTTATCAGTCGCAAACGAGATCAACAGCGCAGACGAAGAAGTCCTCTCGTAGCGTTAAGATACTTTGGAAACAAGCGCGGCGGTGTCGTTGCCCGCCGGCAGCTAGTTCTCGAAAGTCGAGCTGAAGATGCAGTAGTACGCGCTGGAAGGCACTTGCACAGGTGAGTAGAGTAGTTGATCAGAATAAGGCACTAACTGAGGTCTGCATGACATGAGAAGCCCTTCGATTCTGACATCGATCACTTGGTGAATCTACGGCTGGGATTGGGTGCCGCGCCATGTATTTAAGCATCAAGGTTCACAGAGCCACAGCGTTGGAGGACTAGGCGGGCCCAAAAGACCATTTACGCCTGCCCGGTCGGCCATAGCCAAAGGGCTCAATCTACGTAGACGAAACACTCCTTTAAAGCCGACCTGCCGTCTCCCAGGTTCAGATGTTTTGTTTGCCGTTTCCCAAACGTTTCCAATGTCTGCAGACACGTAATAGTTCCGGGCGGAGAAACGTCCGCTTAGCCGCTGCGCGAGTCGTCGTCCTTGTAGCCTTGGACGAGGTGGACCAGGTTGACCACCATCTCGGAGAATTTGGCTGCATCCGGGGGGAAGCGGGCACTGATGTAAT
>WIGM01001174.1:0-11825 GCA_014235935.1 Colletotrichum musicola
CGACAGGTCCGCATGAGGCGTGCGATGGCAGCCCTGCACACCAGCGGATCGGACGTCTCCGGGCAGGAAGAAGGCGGTAGGTAGCCGTCTTCATCTTGCTGTAACGATAGAGCTATCTTTTTGCAAATCTCTAGAAGGACTTCGGGCTGGCAGTCTGTGAGTCGTGCCATTTTGCAAGATTGTTACCAGTCGTATCAACAGCACGTAAAAGGAGACCAGACTCACGCCGGCTTGACGAGTAGAGAGGGAATGGAGGTTAGGAGAATTATAGCGACCATTGCAAAGTCTCTGCGGTTCTTGGATACCTTTGACGTCGAAAGTCTGACAAACTCCCCTTGCATCGCGATACACGTTCCGTGTCTGTCTATAAAAATAAACAAAAGAAATGCATCCCTTGCGTAACCATACCCGGAAACATCGGGCAGGTCAAACATGGCTCGATTCTATCATGGTTATCCGAATATGACAAAGAAGCCCATGGTGTATGAAAATGAGATGGTTGAATTCAAAACGACAAGGCCGAACTATTTATAAATCGGATTCCCTAGGTAGCTCAAGTGATAGCAAGTTTCCAGGAATACTGCACTGGCAGGGTGCCAAAGATGGCAAGGAAAGCTGGAGCTTGGAAACTCGAAGGAGTCGAAACCCCTTTAGTGGACACTTTTATCACCGTATGTTACCTGATATACGCATAGCCAATAATGCATGATTACGAAATAGACGTACTCAAATATTCGCAGCCCTTCTGGCTACTAAATGTCTTACAAAAATACTAATAACAGAAAGCATCTTCAAACGAACGAACGGAAAGATGAATCTGGGCGGTGGGCGTTATGGGAAGGGTATCTGAGGAGTCCCAGGGGGAACAGATGGCCAGCCACCTCGCAGCAGCCGGAATAGCAATATCGAGTAATGCTTGGATATTCTCCAGGGTGTTCGCGATGAACGTAAGGGTCTCGTTAATGGTCATGCCGCCCAAGTCGGACGTGACGACATTGAAAATAGTAATGCAAGTCCGCCACAGACGGTCAATGACATTGCCAACCTCGTAGCTGGGAGCCAGAAACGATCCAGCTGCAAGCGCAGAGAGGGATGGGAAAATCACACGGGCAGGGTGCCTAGAGAGAGATCGCACATGTGACAGAGCGTCCGGATAGCCTTCCTAGATATTAGCCCAAAAGTTGACATCATTGTGAATAGGCTGTTGCGAGCTGAACCATACGGGGACATGATCGACGCCCGCACCGGAAAGACTAACGACAGCCCGGAAAACGTATTCCGTAACGATGGCACGGTGAGTAGGCATCGGCGTCCTATCCCGAGATCATCATCGCATAATTGCGTCTTACTCGCTCAACTACGCTAGCCCGTTACTTGTTGTCCGAGACAGGGGGAGGTTAGAGACCAGAGAGAAAGAAGGGATTCCGAAGTCTTCAGGAAGGAGAGAGTGGGAACTTGGGAGAGGCGCGGGTTTCGGGCCGACAGTCGAGATGTCCCGAAGAAGAACAGGGACACAGAAACTGCCGCAAGTCCCTCAAAGACGGCTGAGATTAATCCAGGTGCCTCATCGACGAGGTTATCTATATGATGAGCACTAGGCCCAATTTCGTACCGAGAACCAAGTCTATGAGACTAACGTGCGGATTGCCGGTCCGCCCAACAACGTCTTCACTTGGATCGGAGGGAGAGGCCTCTACCATCTGAATTATGCACCTGACTCTCAAAGACCTGTTCGAAGCCGCCTGCATACCCTCCCAAACATCGGTATCCTCGGGATCTCGTTGCCGTTCGCTTTGGCGAGTCCAACAAAGTTTCGGCGGAGAGATCATTGCCCGGCTCCTTGATTGATGAAAGCATTGTCGAGTTGATGTCAATACAGCCCGTTCTGTCTCATTTCGAAGAACGCAGTGGAACTTATTACCTGCTGCACGTGGTTTCGTCCTCCCGAGCTGATGATGGCAATCCCGGCAAGTAGAGTGATCAACAGACGAAGGCAGTGAGTCGTCAGAACGGTCAATCTCCGTAGAGCCTGATACATTGAACTTCTAGATTCTGTCAGGGGACCCAATAGAAGAGCATGGACTCTACCCACACGTACAAGCCACTATCGCTATACTAGGTAAGCATGTCGTTTGGGGATTAACATCACTACTGAACACGGCCTAGAGGGACCACATCGCAGAGCGGATACTAACGAATCAAAACATGCTCGCTGCTTTCCTCCAGCTCTCCACATGATTCCCAGCGGCACATCATCAATGTCGAGGCAGAAGGGGGTTTACCAAAAGGTTCATGTTTCAGGCTTTGATCCGATGCCTTTGATTCCCGAGATTAGAGACCGGCAGGTTACTCTAACCATCGCCTGGTAGTCTGGTGCTGAGGCAGAATGCACAGGCCCGTGTCGTCCGAACTCGTTGAGGGGGGGTTTATTTTCGGTGAAAGGCTTCCGCTCTAGTGTCGCTGTTTTCTGTCCGGGTAGTGTTTCCAGGAGCAGGGGAAGCCGAGGCTGGCCCACGTTTTGACATGGAGGTTGACGAACCAGGCGATCCATCCACATTGACAGCTGCAGCTAGAATGAAGACAAGGGCACCCGTGCAAGTTTGGGGGAGCTACGGAGTTGAGGCATTAAGATTGTTCTTAAGCGTGACGTATATGGGGAAGTCAGTAAACGTACAACGGAATACTCAACCTACGCCACTCAAGAGGTGCTAGAGACGTCTTTCGTAGGTCCCTACTTAGTTCTTGCAGAGTCTCCAAGTAGTCTTTGTTGTTTGTGGTGGATCAATATTTCTGTCAATGTCGCCATCCAAGTCACGTAGACACTCGGCCCCGTTTCGACCGACGGCCGAACCCCAGCGATCGCTCGTGACCTCCCCGCAGTGCTGAATAGGGGCTGATCACCCGGCAGGCTGTGCTGGCACGTCGACAGGCCCTATTGCCACATTCGGTCCTCCGCCCCCAAAAACCTTTCAGATCCCCCGGCAATATTGGGGGAGGTCTCCATCGATCAGGTTACGGCCGCCGCGGGACTGTACTCGTATCTGCCGAATTGAGGGGTTCCGGCGTGCCAAGGCGGACTAATTCGATGCCTTTCTTTTTTTTCTTGTCATGAGGCACAACGCCCCCCACAATCTCGCGTTGTTTTCCCTCGACAGGAGAGAGAGCTAGGCGCCGGGCCTTTCGGTAGGTATTACTGCGTGAGCGGTTCATGGAAAGCTGCATCATGTACGGAGGGGGGCGGCAGCACTTGGGCAGATGTCATGAAAAGGCGGGGATGGAGGATCGTGCATGAGCCCACTAAATAGAGTCTGTCATTCCACACGGCTGGTCGTGTTTGTGCCCATGACAGCGAGATTAATACCTGTAATATCCTAAAATACCCGACGCATCCGTTCTCCCTCGCCAGTCGGCCGGGAACCTGGGTGTTGAGATGGATGACGGATCGCGGACTTCAGATGGCGTTCTCGTCGCTGTGGAGCCTCGTTCCATAGGACAGGTTCTTGAGACGGACGAACATGAAGCTCGAAGCGGCTTGGGCCTGAAGTAAAAGATATTGTCAATTTGAGACGCTTCCCCTGCGCAGCGACATGTAGCCGTACTGCCAAGGCCCGGCATTTCGTGGGATAAAGTGCTCGGCGCTGCGTCCAACTGTCTCTAGTGATCTCAAACTCTACTAGTGCGGAATGGATTCGAGGAAACGCATAGAAGAGCCTACAAAGAGATTAACAAGAGCAAACAAGCTCATATTGACTCCAAACTGTGAGGATCGACGTCTCACTCCAATGAAGTTCGCCCCTGGGAAAACAACACACAGAAGCCCTGGACCTGACCATCGCTGGGGGTAAAGCCAATGCCAAGAAGTAGAGTGTGAGCCAAGGCACGGAAGTTTCAAAGGCATGAATCAGGAAGGTCGAGGACTAACAGCCGCAATCCCAGTACTATGTGGTCATACCGCTTGCTTGCCTCTTCTTCTCTGGTTGTTTATTCGACCCCGTCGAGGTTCCATTCGTGTAGCATTCCACCGACTGGGGGGGAACCCAATACGGGCGTCCAGCTCGCGACCACCAGACTAGACCAGACCGACTGGCCCGCGAGAGCACCACATTGCACTCACCACGAAGCGCCGAGCCGCGCCCAAGCTCGTGGTAAATGAATGCGGGGGATCCATTCCCGGTCCTGGTGGCCGGCCCAATTTCGTCCTCCAACGAAAGACCGTCAGCTGGTTGTGGGCGCATCGCATCTACCGGAGTGGTGCGCATCGAGGGGATCTGGGCATCGCATCGCCGTCTCCACCGCCTCCAGAACTAGTGTTTACATGCAGGGCGAGTTGTCCAGTTGCTATTTCTCTCTTTAAAGCCCGGCGGCAACCCTCGGAAACATCCACGATCCATCCGGCTCTCTCTTCACCCTTCCTCCCTTCACCTTCGCTCCTGAGAACGGAACGCCTCTCCCACGGTCCATCTATCACGTAACAGGCTCTTGACGAACTCTCTACGATGGCCAAGTTCTCCATCCTCGCGGCGGTGCTGGCGCTTGCGTCCACTGTCGCCGGCCAGTGCGGCTCCGGCTCCCCGCACGCCCGCGTCACCGGCTCCGGCAGCTCCTTCACGGCCACCCGCGGCTCGACCAACGTCTACACGGGCTCCGACTACCGCTCTGCCATTCAGGCCGCCCTCGACTCCATCTCGAGCGGCCAGCGCGTCGCCGTCATGGCCTCGGGCTCCATCGGCGCCAACACCATCACCATCGCGAGTGGTAAGATCTTCGAGGGTTGCGGCACCATCAACGTCGGCAACCGCTCCGGCCGCGGCGCCATCGAGTCCACCAACACCCAGGGCGTCCAGATCCCCTACCTGACCATGACGGGCAACCCGTACTTCGGCCTGCGCTTCTACGGCGTCCGCGACCTCACCCTCGGCGCCATCACCATGAACCTCTCCGGTGGCCTCGGCATCCGCTTCGACCGCGACCAGGCCGCCAACTCCAACGTCAAGATGGGCGTCATCCGCGTCACCGGCGCCGGCAGCCACGCCGTCGAGACGTGGAACATCGACGGCCTGACCATCGACCAGGTCATCGCCCGCAACGTCGGCGAGTCCGGACTGCTGCTCCAGAAGACCACCAACGCGCGCGTCGGCCTCGTCGACGGCAACAACGTCGGCGCGGGCACCGGCTACGGCACCCTCCGCTTCGCCAACAACAACGGCCAGAACCCCAACGGCAACTACAACACCAACGTGTACATCGACAAGGTCGTCTCCCGCGGCGGCGGACGCGGCGTCTTCTGCGTCTCCCAGTCCGGAGCCGCCGTCATCACCAGCGTCGACCTCGCCAGCAACGGCAACAACGCCATCCTCATCGAAAACTGCTACAACCTGTCCATCCGCGGCGGCACCGTCAACGGCGGCGGCGAGGTCCGCCTCGCGGCCCGCTCCGAGTTCCCCAACAACAAGGACATCTGGATCACCCTCAAGGTCGACGGCACCACCGTCCGCGAGTCCCCCTGCGGCGAGAACACCAACTGGACGCTCACCGGCAACGGCGCCCGCAACATCTGCTAAGCGCTCTTCCGTTGTTGTGTCTCTTTGTTTTCCTTGGTACATATTGTCAGTTTGTCTTATTTTCCATAGGCTCCAGCTAGCCGAACGTCTATATTTCTCCTCTCGGCCCTCGACGATGCTCAGTTCCGTCGAGGGTGCGCTACAAAAAGCACTGGGCAGTTGTATGTATGAGGGCGGAAGCAATAAAAGCTGGCTATTGAAGTAGGCTCCTCTAAAATACACAGAAACGCTTCGCTTCCCTCATTTTTCCACATCCGTCGTGGCTATGTACCTTTCGCGTTTGAGGGCCGATTAATGATCCATGGCAGTGCCTATAAGCGCAGTGGCTTTCACCCCAGTCAGCCGAAAGACAGTGAGTGTTGAGGCTCAGGGACTCACTCTCCACGATGAGAAACTTTTCGCTCAACTTCAAAATGAGTCCCACGATGAGAGAAATGAGTTAAGACTCCCGAGAGATTTGAAAACAAGTTGAACTCGATGAAAGTGGATGACAAATCATGAGTTTTGGGCGCAGAGTTGATGAGAGTTTCACTGAGTCATGCTGTGAGCCGCTCAGTGAGAGCACTTTCAGCGGTCATAGGCCTGAAGTTCAGTCCCCTAAACAAGCGAAACTCACTCAAAATTGCTGCTGTCGTCGCTTGAACGCCGTGAAACATGGGTGGCTAATCCTTCCCACTTAATACGGGTACTGGCAGGGCTTGCCGAGGAGGAGCCGGAGATTGAGAGTGAGACGAAGTACGTACGATATCGGATATCGGCCGCTCAGCTCTGTCTGTGCTCCTTGGCCTTTATGGAGCTTTGATACGTGGTCGCAACGATCATGCGAAAAAAAGGGTAAGACACACCGCAATCTTCAAACATCGCCCGGAAACGCCGCCACATCCCTTGAAGACCAACGACATCCCTTTCCCACCGACCTAGACTTGCCATCACACAACGACATCATCGAGTAGCTAGCGGCGACCCCCACCGACCGACACAATGCCCGGCCTCCTCGCCACGGCGCTCCAGTCGGCGACCCTCAAGGCCTCGGCCAACTTCACGGCCCAGATGGTCAACCAGCACCGCCTCCCCGACGGGCCCCCGCTAGACTGGCGCCGCGTGGCCGAGTTCGGGACCTTTGGCTTCATCCAGGGCCACATCAACTACTGGTGGCAGCACTTCCTCGAGGACCGGTTCCCCAACTCCGCGGCCAGGGCCGCGAGGGGCCACAAGTCGTCGCTGTCGTCGTCGTCCGTCGTCGAGAAGGGCGAGTCCAAGCCGGAGAAACCGATCCCCGCCCTCCCCGGCGCATCCGGGGCATCCGGGTCCGGGTCCGGAGCAGCAATAGCGCCAGGCAAGAAGAACTACTTCAACGTCGCCCGCAAGGTGCTCGTCGACCAGACCATCGGCCTGTTCATCATGAACTCGGCCTTCCTCATCATCACGTCGGCGCTGCGCACGGGTAACGCGTCGCTCGTGTACCAGATCTGGAGCGAGCGCATCTTCGACCTCATCAAGGCCGCGTGGAAGCTCTGGCCCCTCGTCGCGCTGTGCAACTTCATGTTCGTGCCCGTGGGCTACCGCGCGCTGGTCGGCATGACGGTCGGGTTCGCCTGGAACATGTTCCTCACGTTCTTCCTGTCATGAGGGTTGGGTCGTTTGGGAGGGGGCGGTCTTTGATGTTTTCTATCTGTGTTTTCACCACCATCGTCATCACTACTATCATCATCATGGGAGGGCAGTCACAAAATTGGTTGATCCAGCATAGCCTGTATTTTGGTCTTTTCTTTCATTTCGTCAAACGTCGGATAGAGTGGTCACCGGTTCCACCAAGATACCTCATAATCTCATTACAGTTCGTCATGGCCATGCCTTTCACCAGCTTCGGGGTGCGTCAACGCGGTCAACCGCCCCCCTCCGCCGTCATCCAGGTTCCAGGACTTCTGCTCTTCAAGCTCGATCTCGTGTCTTTCCTCGACGATCATCTCACGGACCCTGTGGGATCTGGTTTGATCGAGAACCATGATGGGGGCGTGCTGTGCCGCAGCAAAATCGGCTTCCCTTCCGGCCACCGCCACACCGTCGTCTTGGCATTCATTACTGTCTTTTTGCCGTGTATGACCACGTCCACCACACCGGCCAAGTCTCCCTGGCCGTAGATGATGGTTTCATAGGTATCAGCTGCTATCACGAAATGCTAATCTCACTGAGCGTAGAAACTCATGTCCAAGCAAATTAAACGGTCATCTCTAAGTTGAGGATACCCTTGGATGGGCTCCCACAAGCAGAGTGTCACTGGATGGCGCGTTGGCGCCGATGGACAAGGCTCAAAACAGATGCTTTACCTATGAGATCATCATGCGCGAAGGATTCTGCAAACGCACTTCAAGTGAACGTTGTCTGGGAGTTTCGAGATTTGAACACTTCCAAAACGCTAGATCCTGATAGCTGGCCACTCCCCAGGACAGTCGACGCGCAAATGAGCTGCAGGAAGAGCAGGAAGAGATAAAACGTCGACGGGATGAGTGCAAAAACAAGACTACTTGGGAAAAGATCAAGAGCTGGATATTATGGCCTTTCAGCTGAGGCTCTTAGAGTCTGACAAGGTATGTGTACGAGGGACCACGTCATACGTTAGAATGATTGAATACATGTGAGCAATCCTCTCAACGTCGATGTTAAGCAACCCAACCTGGGCCGAAAACCAACCGAATCAATGCATAGATTAAAAAGGGATAGAACCTGAGACAATGAAAAAGATCCAGCAATTCCGCTTTACGAAGCGAGCTGACTTTGAAAATTGAGCGTTTGAAGTCTCTGCATCTCTACGCTGACTCCGTCCGTGGAATATCCGGTTGCCCGTTCCTCCATCAGCAGATCGTAAACACCCTTCTCTCCAGTCTCGACTGCTTTGTAGATCCACATGCCGCTAGGCCCGTCCGAAGAGAGCATCGTGTCGGCCTTGTCACTGCTCTTGAGCCTCTGCGCAATCGGCCGCAGTACTTGAGCCATGGCAATCGGACCGCCTTCCGGGATCTCGATGCGGCCGGAAATGCAGGCCGTCGCAACTGCTAAGACGAACTGACCAAGGGCTATCGAGACTAAGATCATATAGATGTAGTCCCAATGGTCGATGACGAGTTGAAAGCCCTTGACCGGCGCGAACCCGTCAATGACTATCGGCTCGTTGCTTTGTCCGCAGATGGCCACCGTCCCGATGGCGAATCGGGCCATGAGCATCGCCATCGAGTCGTTCAGCCCTTTGATAGGCAGCCCGAAGACGGACTCGGCCGGGTACACCTGGTACTGAATGTCGTCGGAGTCGAGCGAGGACACCCCGCTGCCCTGGAGGGCGATCGAAGCGGCTGCCATGGACCGCAGTTCGACGGACGCTTCGTGCTCCGGGAGAGTGCCGTTACCGACGCGGGAGACTGTGACGTTGCAAGCGTAAAACCAGGACTGCCCCGGGCCCGCGGCCTCGAACGCGGAGACGGTCGCGCAGCCCCCGCCACAGCTCTGCGACGTGTTGGTCATGAATGTGGTCTGGTTGACGCCCCCGCGCACGGGGAGGAGGACGTCCCTTGGGCCGTCCCCGGATGTTTCGAGGGAGATACTGTCCTGGGCGCCGTCACCGCCGCTGGTTACTCGCCAACTCCGGCACGTTGCCGTGGAGTTCAGACTCCGGTTGGTGGCCACCACCATGAGTGAACCTGCGTTGCCGCCGTCATCACCGTCGACGTAGTCGATGTCGCCGTCACCATCTGTGTCCAAGTGGACGGATTTCTCATGGAAGATGTACTTGCAGTGATCCGCGTTGCAAAACATGAGAGGGTCGGAAGGAGTCCATATGCCGCCGATTTCGGGAATTCTATCGGTCGTGTCGGTTTCGAAAGCTAGGGAAATCTGGCCGTAGCTGGGTTGCGTTAACGTTGGATCATTGGAGGAGAAAGCGAGGAAAAAGACCTGTTTGCCGTGTATTCCTGGGCGGCAACCGAACTGGGACCATTCTGGATGATCTTTGTCGTCTGGATGCTGGACATGTCCGGGACCGACACCCTTCCCGGTTGGACGACGAGAGCCAGGGCGGTCTGGTTCTCAATGGAGAAGCAAAGGCCAAGCAGCGCCAGCGCGACTTGAACCATCTGTTAGGAAACCATGTTAGCCGCAACATTGTCGGAGAGTCTACTGCAATTCAAGTACGGAAATAAGAGTAGAAGGCATGTGGGAAAGTTTAAGTGACACAAAGACGCCGGGGTTGTCTCACTAGAATTAAGATTATCCACAGACAAGCTGCAAGATGTACGGTAAGACGTCGTGTTTTGACTGCCAGCAGTATGACTCGGCTAACACTTTCGGCCTGTAATATCAAACCAACCTTGCGCAGAGAGTGGTGACGGCGGCTCAGAATCCACCACCGGACGGTGGCCACGAAGTCGTTGAGCCCCTTGAGAACCGTGACGCTGAGGGCCAGCGATAGGGCCATCACGATGGTGTTGACCTGCCGCTTCGTCTCGTGCGACAGAATCTCCATCATCTCAGAATAGAAATAAAGATTCGCGAACATGATCAACACGATCGCGAGGGTGATAGTCCAGCCGGTCAGGATGCCGAGATAGATCCGCCACCTGCTCCTGCGTCGGGCTTTCAGGCCGCGGAACCCGTCGTGGCCGGCGAACAGGCCGGCGAAAGGCATTGGTGAGGTGGCACCTGCAGAGAACGTTAGAGCATGTGTTCCCGTGCTTTTCCGAGACTCTGAGACGGATTCTGCTCCGCTGGGGCCGGCATATTCGAATCGGTTCGAAAAGGAGCCTTACTGTCGGGGAGTCTGGCGAAGGAGCCGCTGGTCCGGCGTTTCGTTATTGCGCCGCTGGCCTGATTGACGAGGGACATTGGACAAGTCGGAGTTCGGGTTTTCGGCGCGGGAACATACGTGAAAAACAAAGACGATTCCTCCGAATCAAGAATGAAGGAAGAATTTTTCTCGACGTCTACCAAGACGAAGAAGACAAGAGCGTGCACTGCACCAGCCCTACCTGTTCGGTAGTCGAGCTAGACATAGAGACGTGGAGTTCGGACCCGTAAAGACATTTACACTAGGGGTCGCCGCGCAGGGATCACCCCCGGTTACGATGTCAGCATAAGACCACAAGCTTCGGGGATATCGGCGAGGAGGCCCGGCTGGGTCTTGAGACGTCGCTACAAAATAGGCAGGGTTTGCTAGAGGTGGAGAGAATTTGAATAAAACTGGTAGGTCACTGGATGGACCTGCACGCCATCATAGTATACATGTACAGTGAGAATTAAGGTAGGGTACTCGGCCCCTACCCAGATGAAGCCGGGTATAGGCATTCAGCTTGACAAGGTTCAGAGAAATCGTAAAGTCTAGTTCTGTGTGGTGTTCCAAGGAGCTCTGTAAAATGTACGGGCTCTAAGCGCTGGCTCAAGAAATGCCCGCAGCCCCTTTATTCATTGACCCAACCGCTCGTGTAACTGAACCATAGCCAGCAGAACGAGTGGTCATTAACAGCCGTTCGGTGATCTCCACATGCATGGCCACATCAGTCTCGTTGCTGGCTTTTAGCTAGGTAGATACTCAACAAATTGAAATTGTGTTTCTGTCTCTCAGTTTCGTTCTACAAGTAAATCGGATGTCCTGCCATATTGGTGGTTCGCGGTGCAAGGCAGGCGTGACGAGTAGAGTCTCTCGTATCGTATGGCCGACAGCCTAGCTTCTAGACTTGTGTGGAGATGGAACCGCAGAATGGAGCAAGGCGGATTGCAAGGCGGACTCAACTAGACACACCTCTATCAAGTGATTAATGGACTTTGAGGCCTTTAAGCTTCTTTGTCTCTGTCGAGAAGTAGGTTATAAGTGTCCTCTCCTCCCCATATGGCCTCTTCTGCGCCCTTCCTTGCTTATCATTCGATTCTCAAAACGCACACAATCTGACCTCATTCTCTCGTTATTGCAACTGTGTTTTTGACTCCAAAACTCCTTTATCACTTCGACCAACCATCAACCATGCGTTCCTCTTCCCTCCTTACCTTCAGCACCATGCTCGCGGCAGCTGTCAAGGGCGCCCAAGCCGCCACCACCACCACCAGCAGCTCTCCCACCGACCCCACGCCTCTGCCCGAGCTGGTCTCCATGCTCCCCTCCTGCGGCTTCCGCTGCCTGGATAGGGTCAAGACGGAGATCGGCTGTGGCGTCGCAGACGTGAAGTGCCTCTGCGAGACTCCCAATGAGTTCTTCATCAAGATGGGCTTCTGCATCCAGTTCAA
>WIGM01001175.1:0-11811 GCA_014235935.1 Colletotrichum musicola
AGCGTGGCGCCGGCGAGAAAAGTCGTCCAGACAAAGGGCGGCGCGGCGGTGCTCAAGATCTGCGTCGCGTGGGTGTTCTTCAAGAACGGGCAGAGGCCGACCGAGGCCGTCGTGCACCAGTTCTTCGAGATCAACGAGGCTTACTTTTACGAGCTCGAGGGGCTGGAGTATAAAGGCCGGTCGTACGTCGGGTCGAAGCACGCGTGCCCCGGGCTTGTGGGGTTTCTGCTGGGCTATGCGAGGGGCGAGTATGGGCTTACGCTGCCTAGGCATACGGAGGAGCACGCTGTCTTAGTGTCGGAGAGGAAGTGAGCTTTCTGGATTGGTTGCATTTTCCCCCCTTTTTGCTGAAATACATAGAGAGAGAGATGGGAAGACGGACATAGATGATGTTAATGACATGAACAAATTTACGATCACCCATGGGATCCCTATTCACGGGGTTTGTGCGTAGATAACTGTTGATACCGAACCTAGTCAGGCAGGGCCCATGTGGTCTCCGACGAAATGTCGATGGTGCATTCTACCTCATTCAGGTATTACGCTCAGAGTCTGATCATGTCTTTTCCGCCTCGTTGAACATGATACGAATCGTAGCTCCCAGGGCGGAGGCACAGACTGTGGGGGGGGGGGGGGCAAAGACTCAGCTGCTGCAGTAGAGAAACTACTTATATGCGGAAGCATGTTGTTATATAGGTGCCCTTGCTGGCAATCCTCACATCTCCTCTAGAAGTTTTCTCCGACGCAGGGTCTTCAGAATCAAACCAACGACTAATTCGTCTTTTTTTAAAGCACACATCTCAAAAGCGGCAGTTGAAAAACTTCACACATTCACCGAACACCACAACTGTATATGACTAGGTATCGATATCGCAGCCGACGTCAACCACAAAATGGAACTAGACAACAGCTCTTTATGTGTTATATATACGCACTGTAGCGCTTCCACGTAAGATGTCCATCAAGCTGACAGAAAGCGTCACGTTCACCTCCACGATCCTCGCGATGAGATGCAGCCCGTCCCTACTCCCGCCGGCTCGCCCTGATCCAGAACTCAGACTGCGAGTGAATGCCAAAGTTGATCGACTTCCAAGGCGTGGCCGGGTAACACACGTTCAGATCGAAACGTCGGAGCAACTAAACCCGAAAAACGTCAGCCCATCACAAACCCATCCAAAAAAAGGGGGGGCTCACCTCGAAAAAGATCTTGTGCAGCTCCATGACCGCGATAGGCCGCCCCAAGCACTGATACCGCCCACAGCTAAACACAAAGTCCACAACGGACTGCATCTCGCGCAGCTTCTCCTCAGAAGCACAAATCCCCCCGTCCTCCACGAGCATCCACCTCTCGGGGCGGAACTCCTCCGCGTCCTTGCCCCAAGTCTGCTGGCGGCGGAACATGGCCCACACAGACCACCCGACCCTCGTGCCGCCCGGTATGAACCTCCCGTCCCACACGTCTCCCCCGGCCGGGACCTCCTTGGCCATGAGACCCGCGACGGGCGGGAATATGCGCAGCCCTTCCTTGACCACGGCCTGCAAGTACGGCAGCTCGCGGGCACGGGCGTCCGAGATGACGGGACGGGACGCGTCCGCCGCGGAGGCGATCTCAGCGCGGAGGCGGGCATGCACGTGTGGGTTGGTTATGATGTGCAGGAGCGTGGCGCGGATTGCCGTCGCCGACGTGTCGGACCCGGCGATGCTGAGGGGTGGTGGTGAGCAAGACAAGTTCGAAGGGGGACGTTTAGTTCCGAAAATCGGGTAGTCTCACATTTGCAAGAGGATCTCGGATTCGGCCTCCTCCTGGTTCAGGCCGTGAGCTACAAAGGAACCGAGCATGTCCGGCTGGGTCTTCCTGTTGGGCCCGAAGCGCTCAGCGGAGAACTTCTTTGCGATGCTGCCGACATGTCAGCGGGTGAGCCACCGCCACCTCTTTACGTCAACAAATCTCTCCCTTCGATGCGAAGCAACCCACCCCATGACTTTTCCAAACCCAATCGGATCGTGCTCCGAAGGCAGGATCGACTTGAACAGCGGCGAGGCGAAAATCTTCAAGACCCAGGGCACGACGGTGGTGACCAGAAACAGCGGCACCGTGTCCTCGGTGGTCTGGACGTACTCGTACAGGTCAGAGTCCGTCTCGATGAAGCCAAACGGCTCGCCGAAGGCCAGGTTCGAGATGACGTCCAGCGTGAAGTACTGCGCCTTGCGGCCAAAGTCGAAAGGTTTCCCTGCGTCGATGTATCCCTCGATCAGCCGGCAGAGCCTCAAGACGTTGTCGTCGACCTTCTGCTCGAGGCCCACCACCTCGCGGCCAGAGTACTAACACGGAGCGGTCAGAAACGTCGAAAGGGGGACATGTACTGGGCTGAACCTACGCCTGCCGCCATCTTGGATCGCAGTTTCTGGTGCTCATTCTCGTCCCGCCAGGTGAAGACGTTGTTCTTGGACGGGTGGAAGCGCATGCCGTCATACCAGTCCGACCGGCGGTAGTCGCTGCGCACGCCGTGCATGCGCCTCAGCAGCTCCGGGTCATCGTTCAGGATGTCGTTGGGACCGATACGCGCAAGGGGCCCTACGACCACATGAGCAGACCATCCTCGTAACTGACAGGTGCGGCAGCAGCAGATGCGTATACAGATACGGGAACGCCCAGCACTCACCATACTTGCGAGTCGTCTCGTAAAAGTCAAGATGCGCCCTCTGCCCGCCAACGGTCTTTAGCAGCCACAGCTTGGACACCGCGGCCAGCGGCGGGCCTTTGAAGTGCCGAAGGCGTCGATACTGTCTCGCCGCGGAGATCAGCCACGCCAGGGCGAGCGTGCCGACGAAAAAGACGGCGACGGCCCGCGTGGGACGCTCCAAGAAACGGCCGACTCCGTACCGCAGAGTCTCGATGGGATTGGCCATGTCCGAGTCCGTACGGTTCATCTGCCGTGTACGCTTCCGGAAGCGCGGGAGGTCTCTGAAAGTGACAGTCAATTGAGCGTTGTCACGTAGCAGCTCCGACGTAGCACAACTCCTCAATCGAAGTCACTTGCAAATGTCGAGCAGAGTTGCTTCATCAGACTGCGCGGGGTAAGACAGGCTGCAAACACCCTGGGAGCGGCCAACCTCTTTCTTTTTTTCCCAGCGTTGCAGTTGTCTAGACCATGCCGGGCGAGGGCAACCCGCCTGCTTCTGCAACGATGTGGATAGTCGGGTCTCATTTCAGCATCTTGGTCCGGATAGTCGCACGGCGGTCTTGCAGTTCTGCATCTAGGCCATCAAGCCCGACCAATCCTGTCTGCAGAAATTCCCCTTTATAAGCAGATGCCTGCTCGGTTCGCACAATCAGCGGGACGGCCGCTGCCTAGCGTCAATTGATCCCTGCATGAGCAGATCATCTCAGTTGAGATGCTTTTCTGAAACAATTTCTGACACGTGGAGATGGCACAGGAAGTCAACAATCCGTGTGAGCGGACGGGGATGAACCGCTCGGCGGTCGTTCACGGCGTTGAGACAGGATTGCCGTGCCAAGACCCATACCGGTCTGCCGTCCGGGCTATTCGACGCCTTCGGCCTTTTGCGAACGGTTCAGAAGAAGATCCTCGAACAGTATCGCGTGAGAGTTGCGTGTTCTACTCGCTCAGGTAAACAGGATCGCCGTTCCAAGGGAGATCGACAGTAGCTTTATCTCCACACAGATCCAGAGATCTGAACTCACCCGTGGACCCCTCATTGCCCATGTGGGAAACGGTGTAGACAGAATGTCGCGGGGTAGACGGCTGTTTTCGGCGTTCAACGCTGGTCCAGGGAAACCCTAACCACTGCCAGAGTCTTGCGGTTGCTGCCCAGAGGCCGAAGCCGGTCCGGATTCCACATCACTCTCGGATGAGACGCCGGCTTCATACGGGCCGATTGTAACGTCCAGCCTCGACGAGGAATTTCAAAGTATGAGACTACTGTCAGACGCCGCTTCATTGCGGCTGTTTGTTTCGAAGGATTGAATCGATGAAAATGATCGAGCATTCTTGGCAAACTTTGCAATGGCAGAAAGAGGCCTGCGTGTCAAGTTAACCAACAGGATAGTTGCACATCGAAGGACTTGGTGATCGGTTCGTCTTTGCTGACCGCAAGCGACAAGACCTGCCCAGTTGCGGTCGGTGCAATACAGAACTGTCTGACAAGCGCACAACTATGCACAAGAGAAAAACCGCGACGAACCAACACAGGGGATCACAACCCAGATCAAAGATCCGTCTGGCTGTGAACGAGTGTCTCAACAAAAGTCTAATCCTTGCTTTTCAATCCGAGCTGCCCGCTGACAACCGCTGGTCTCTGCCAGTATCAGTTGAAGTTAGGATTTCATTCCTATTGCTTTGGACAGGGGCATCCCAACAATGCTAAGCAGCTGACAGCGGTTGAGAACTAACTCATCTGATGTCAATCCTGGCTGGATTTGCCGCTTCCCTTTCCCCGGAACTTTGTTGTGAGACCTCGATGCAAGCCTGACAAATCGGAATTCTGGAGAAGAGAACCCCCAGTCGCATGTCCATCTCATGCTTCTCACTTCGCAGCGTTGCAAAGCCAAGTGCTACGGCGGAGTTGACTCCGCTGGCAGGGCGTAGCCGGGCGCGTCTGTCGGCATTGATGCGCGGCATGACAGTGACATGCTCCTCACGGCCCGAGGAAATTTGCGTCCGTGACGAACGACTCTGCGGTGCTTCGTGATGGCTAGATGAGCAAGACATACATTAGCGTCAGCGTCTCTGTCGAAGCGGTCCTGTCCTTATCAACATTGCTCAAAATCGATATGACGGACTTGCCCTGACATCGAGGCGGGTTCTCGTAGGCATAACTTGACAGCACCTGGCAACAGATCAACATGCTCGAAGATTCGGCCTCTGGATGGACCTTCGTTCTGTCGACGGTCTCCTGTAGGCAGGCGGTCGTTCTGATGAACGGATGCTTACACTGACATACCTAGCTCTTTCCAACCGAAAGCTCGACTGTCTTGCGTTTGCGCACAGCCAGGGACCAAGCGGGGACTGCGCGTCTGAGACAGCAGCAGCCGCACCTCGGCGGCATACATAGCGGTAGACCTTAGAAATGCGCAAAAATACGGAGGCAGCCTTGTCCCCCAGGAAGATAGACGCTCTGTGACGCAACCATGGCCTGACATGGCAAGCTGGGAGCGATGAATGAAAACCGGACGCGGCCATCAGACGGGATGGAATGATGAACCGGGGCGGCGCGCCATGTGGGAAGGGTGGAAACGCGGGGGAAGGGAGCTGTGGCAGCTAAGGTAGGTAGCGAGGGCGTGGCCAAGTCAATATTGGCTTGATGATGAGCAACGGCAAAAAAAGGTGTCGCGTGCCAATCAAACGATGCTGGAAGCCGTCCACACCGCTTTGGACGCAAGCCCTCATCTCAGAGGCTGCCTGGAGGCGCCGGATGGCCACCGAGCCGCGACCACAGCAGACACGGAGCGGCCACTCAGTCTTTGAGGCCCAGGGAGCGGCAGCACACCGCAACTCCGGGTTTTGCTGGAATCATCTCCGACGGGTCGAAAAGGCTGCAACTAGCAGGACAACAATGGGATCGCAATAGTTCGGTGATGGGTGTCCAGCTGGGTGTCTGTAACATCCAGCGCTCGGCCAAGCATACTGCGAGACGGGATGCGCAGGCGCAGGCCGGCAGGCTAAAGCAGACCAGTCGCATCCCCACGCTTCCTCTCCCGGTGAGACGGGTGAACTGGGGAAATGGAGCACCTCGAAGCGGCACCCCTGCTGGGTCGGCGTGGGTTCCCCGGCCCAAAGCAAGGAAGGGCGGTCCAGCGATTGCCGCTGGCACGGTGATGAAATGAAGTTTTCGAGTTTGCCTGGTGCGGTCCAAGGATGGCGGGCGCCGTGACACTAACGGGCTGGGTCAGCCGTCAACGAAAGGAGAGGGATTGGATGCTTGTATGTAGTGTAATACACCCTTGTCTTGGACACAATGGAGAACGAGAGGCCCCGAATACGCCGGAACGACAAGACGATTGAGGAAACGTGGCGGAATGACGGCGAGGCCAGCTTGTCTGCCGTGCCATACCGCACACGTATGGAAAAATGAGTCAGAGTCGAAGGACGCAACTTCAGCCGGCGGCATCGGGCGAGTTTGGCGGAAAGCCCGGCGTTGTTCGGTAGTGGTTTGGAGTGTCGGACAATGGCTTGCTGACTTGGAAAACTAAAATGAGCAGGCAGTTAACGCATCTATTTGCCTTTGGTGGTACCTTGAATTGGAAGAAGTCGCCGAAAAGCTGACGATGACGGGATGGTGTAAGTGAGAGGTGGTTAGGTGGGAGGATGCCACGTATGGTGCTGGTTGACGAGCTCTGGGTCAGACTCCGCCCACTGACTTCCTTTGACCTGTTGCGAGAATGGGTGCAATCAGCCCCTGTCTCGGAGAACAGTTGTCAGATTTGATGCCAGCAGGGAAGAAAGCAGCAAGTTCCCAGGCGTCGTCCGCCTCGCCTCGCGGCAGGTATGCGGGTGGTGGTGGTGGTGGAGGTGGAGGGGGAAGGGGAGGGTAAGGAGGAGGCAGCCATTGCCGCAACTCCCGTTTTCCCCCAGAGTTGTGGGCATGGAATGCAGTTGTGTGTGAGAGAACCAAGTTCCTATCCGTCCAATGGAGGTAGGCAGGAACTCGGCGTAGCTCCTGTCGCCCGTGGCTTTCTCTGTGGAAGGAAGGGACCCGGACAGGTTCTTTCCCATATGGCTAAGGTCATGGTGTACTTATTAGCAAAGGTATCTGGGAAAGTGCTACGGAGTAAGTACCTTGGAGTCAGAGGTAAGAGGTTCACCCCAAACCTAAACCCCACATTCCCCTTGCGTAACTGTCCGTGGGGCAGTACGTACCGGCCAGGGTTAAAGTACCTTTGTACCTAGGTATCGCACCGACAATTGGCGGATTTCGAATACCTTTTTGTCTCTTCAAACTATTTTATCTTATTTTCCTCCAGGATACGGATACCTATCTTGAGCTCGCTCCTCTGCCAGTTACTGGCTGCTACTATTATACACCGTCGCTTCTGCAATCAGACAGGGATGGCTGAGACTAGCCCGTTCGGGTTGCTGCTGCTGTGAGCTTCTCTGCTCGCCTGGCGATAAGGCCGTCGATCCCCCGGTCCCCCTTCCTGAAAATCAAAGGGGAAAAAAAGTTTAGGGGCCGGCCGGTCAGCGCCATCTCGGATGAGATGGAATGCGTGGCTGCAAGACGATGCAAGTGCGCATCCTGTACCTCCCGTCATCGATCTTGCCCCGGTGAAGTAAACTACCAACTGCATTATGATAGTATACTTACTAGGTATGGTAGGGTAAGTAGTACAACTGTCAACAGGAGCGAGGTCCATCCAGTGTCCCAAGGCTCAAGGATGGGTAAAGCAGGTACACACGTTCCGACTTCCGGCGGATTGGACGACCCTGCGTGGAGATTCCTCTCGCGCCTTACTTTTTCTCTTGCTCTTGCGCCCCAATCCGTTTCGCTCGCACAACCCTCTCTCAAGCCAGGCCCAGGCTACCGTGGGATTATTTTTGTATCGGCATAGGCAAAAAAAAGATACCCACGGCATGCCGCGGCCTACCCTCCAGTGCCTCCTGAGGGGGGGACAGACAGACACGCGCACAACCATTCACCGGGATCATCCAAGGCGGTAAACCAGTTCTCCGACTTGTTGCTCGCCTGCCTGGCGATGGTGTTCTCAGTCACCATTGCTCAGCACTGACGGAGTTGGTACATACCTACCTTACACAGACTCATCACCTTGCCCCAACTCCAATCAATACTCGCGTGTAGAACACACTCGTACACACGAAAGTCACCGCCTCAGGAAGGAGGGATACGAGATCCCTCCGCAAAAATACCAGCTCAACCCCTTCGCGCTCTATTGCTCTCCTTGTATCGCCCAGGTAAATTGGCACCCCGTCTTCCCGACACTCCCCTCTTACACCGAACACCCGAACGGTCAGCCCATCCGGCCCCTCTCCGAGCTCTCTCAAAGGGGCAACCTAACTTGACCCCGGTCCAGCAACACGTCCACCCCTGACCCCTAGCTGCCATGGAACATTCCTCCCTTCTATTGCCTTTCCCCGTCAAAGCCGGGGAGACTTTTTTCGGGTGCTTGTTTGGGGCTAGCACTATTACTACTACACCACAGAAGAGAAAATAATCGAGGTAAAAAAAAACAAAAACAAGACGCGGCACGACATGACACCAAAAGAGACCTTGCCGAGTGGCTAACATTAACATGTCCGGCAAAGGTATATTCTGCCTTGCCTCGAACAAGGTACATATCAGAAGCAAAGTATTGGGGTTACAGCTCGGTACTATTATACCGGTGGGCAGGGTCAATCACATCGGACGGTGCAGTGTGGTGGCTCACACTGATAAATAAGTCCGGCCATTCCACTGAGACATTCGCCTTGCGCATTCGTCCTGAACGCCAGACCAAACCAAACCAGTCAGTCAAAAGTCAGTCAGTCAGCTCATCCTCATCCTTCTTGAAAAACTCCCGACGATATTAGATTGCGACATTGCACATCGCAAGCCTCTGCGTGCCAGCTCCGCACTCTTCATCTTTGGCTCTTGCGCATAAGATTCCTTCGCCTCCACGTCTCACTGTCTCTGCCCATCTGGCCCTCCTCCGTCTCTTCTTTCCTCCCCCGGTCTTGCTCATCTCCCTTTCTTCGTCCACGGTCCGCCTCAACCCCCCTGACTCTCTTCCCCACGCTTCCGTTGGACCTTCTCCCCGGCTCCTGCAACCTTACCCGCGCTGCGTCGATTCGCTCTGTCCCATCGCAGCCCACACTTTCGACCATTCGCTTGGGTCTCTCTCATCCGGGCAAGCATTCCACCACCCTTGCCGTGTTTGCGCACCGACTTGCCCAGCCCTGGACCGCCGACGATACGTACAAGGAAAGAATTGTGAAATCTCTGTTGCGGATCGCGCACACAAACACCCGGCAGGATCCCTTTCTCCTGCCTGCCGTTTGCTCTTAGTCTCTCTGTCTCTGGTCAGACCATCCTGCCCCGGACTGCCCTGCTTAAATATTCCGTCGTCTGCACCTTCGTCCTAACCCGGCGGACTTCCATTTTCATCTACACACACACCACATCCTCCCTCTCCACTCTATACCCAACAGTTTCGGCACCAACAACAGCCCTGCTCAAGCCTTCCAGACAAAGACCTAATAATACCCAAGCCGGCCTTTCATAAAAACCCCGTCCCTTCCCCGGACTTGTTCATACCGTCGTGGTCTCGAATCTCAATCGTCTTCAGTGCGTGGATCCCGGATCGGAATACATATCCCATCAGCTTTCCGCCTCTCGCCACATACACTTGCACTTACTCAACATACCCTCCGCCAAGATGCCTGCCAGCCAGATCGCGTCTCCGCTCCCCATCCCTCCCCAGCGGAGGAATCTCCGTCTGATGACGGGCCAAGATCTCTACGCCAGCCTGAACGCTACCCTCGCATCAACCACCCACCGCCCGACGACGCCCGTCCACATGATCCAAGAGCAGGACTACAGCGTGCCCGCGCCTCCCCCGCCGAGCCCCGTCTCCTTTGCCGCAGAACACTGGCAGTCTTCGATCCGCCGCTAGACGACGTTTTCAAACCCGCCGTCGAGCTTTTGCTCTCTCTGGTCGACGCGGAAGGTCATCAACCACGAGGAAAGACATCATCAACAAAAACTTTTGTACAATCAGCATAGGGACGACCACAGGAGTAATGGGCGAATAAGGCGCGTGGAAGGGTTAAAAAAAAGGTGGCTTTTCGGGCTTGCACACAGGGGACTACATAAAACAAACACCAAGGGCGGGACGCGGACAAGGCAGCGGGTTTTTCTCCCTCTCTCTTTTTTTTCTTTTCCTTTTTTTCTCTTCATTCACATCGGCTAGTATCGCAGTGGGAAAAAATGGTGTAAGCTGAGCAATCCGGGAGGGTTGGCATTTTGTGTCCGGGGTACCATCATCCGTCTAAGAACTGATGCTAATAAGTTGATAACTGAGCAACCGCTTCAAAAACAGTGTTTTAAGAAGTCTGGAATAGTGACCCATATGTTGTCCACTTTTAAAACAGTATCAGTATTTACTAAAGCATGATTTAGAATTAGAAAATTAGAAAAGAATCCTTATATATTATATATATAACTATGAACTTATGTTACGGCTCCGGTCCAGCCGGCCCTAACTGCACCTCTACAAGTATTGCAAAGGTTAACGCCTTACCTGGTGAAGCTTACCTAATCATCTCGTCATACAGTGTAGTACACTAACCTTTGTAATGCTGGCGGAGGTGTACCTGCCTAGGTATTAGTGGCCGAGGTTTGTTTTTTCTTTCCGACTTCTCTTTACATCTCACTTCTACCGTCGGTCGTCCCCATTGCCTACCATCCGTCATCCCCATAGCTATCGTCCAGCATCCCCAACTTATTCACCTGACGTCTACCGGAGAGAAGGAAAAGAGACACCCCAGAAAGAATGTCGCACCTCGCCCGCATCATCCTGGCCAGCGTCATCCGCCCCGCAGCTCACCGTCCGATAAAGGCTGCCCCTGCCGCCGCCGTGGCCTTCGTTGCCCGCAGGACCTTTGCCGACAGGCAGACGCCGCCTAACGAGCTGGCGGTCGGCGAGCTCGAGGGCATCAAGTTCCGCGTCGAGCCCCTCCGGCGCACGGGCGAGGATGAGCGCACCATGCGCGCGCGACTGCTCTGTGAGCCTTCGATGCCACCATGCACTCTTGTTAAGGGAACATAGATTGGCTGACCAAACAACAAAAAGACCAGTCCCGAAAGCGTGGAACCCTCGAGTCCGATCTCCTCATGTCGACATTCGCCAACGAAAACCTCCCGCACATGACCAAGGCCCAGATGCAGCAGTACGATCTCTTCCTCGACGAGAACGATTGGGACATCTACTACTGGGCGACGCAGGAAGAGGTCACAGACTCCGCGCAGACCTCTTCAATAACGCAAAAGAAGGCCGAGGACCAGCCGACGGAGGCCGGCCGCCGCTCCGGCGAGTGGGCTAATACTATCGGCACCTTCAAGGCGGCCTACCGGCCCGTTCCCGCACGCTGGAAGGGTAGCGAGATCCTCGAGATGCTCAGGGAGCACGTGCGCAGCCGCCGCGCCGACGAGACTATTGGCGTGCAACGGGATGTCCAACAGCGGAAGGAGGGTGGCCTTGGGTTTATGCCACCACTGTTCGATATAAACAAAACTAGTAAAAACTAAGTTAATATAACTAACGTATTAATACTTAATTTTTTTATTTAATAACTTATATAAATTTAATAATTATATTAATTATATTAATTTAATAAATATTTTAAACTAGTTATAATTATTTTAAAATTAAATATCTTTATAGTATTTTACTAATATTATAAAAACTATTATTTTATGGTATAATAATAGAAAAATTAAATACATTATATTAAATAGTAAATAGTAAAAGGCGTAATGGGCTTCGCCAAATATTCTAGATAATATATTTAGTAGTAGTGGTATTGGGCCGTACCTTATATGGCTTCGTAGCTTAGCCTGGTAGTCGGTAAGTACTTACTGCGTAGGCGTTAACAGAGCCAGAATCCGAGAAAGCTTCAATTAGACGCAGCTAGGAATAAACAGGAAATAGACGAAGCCAAGAGAATGCAGCCATATTTGGCTCACTAGTAAGCCGTCGGGAACCCAGCCAAAGACGGTTTGTCAAGAATCGTAGATGCGCACGCTCGTAGGGGTTGTATGGGCACTCTTGTCCCTGTTGTATTGATTGATTGATCG
>WIGM01001176.1:0-11754 GCA_014235935.1 Colletotrichum musicola
GCGGCAGACAAAACGAGCTTTAGCCAGTTCTTCTCTGCCCTCGAGTAGATCGCCGTCGTTTATGCCTTTTAACCCAACAAGCTGACTGAGAATGAGGCTCAGCACCTCTGCGGGAAGTTCGTTCAGCTCCATGGTTCTGGGGCCGAATCAGCGTGATGAGTGGAAGGAGGGGGATGAGCTTCTGTGTGCAAAACGACCTGCAAAAGCTGCGACCGCCTCTTTTTATCATTCTTGAGATTCTGCTGTGCCGTCGGCGCCATAGTAAGTCCGAAGCTTGTATTACCAACATACAGCCCGCCAGGGGTCGACAGAGTAACCTTGCCACGCAGGATGTCCGGGGTTTTCCCGTCGATGTTATGATCTTGAGCTGAGGGGGAAATTTTGCAGAGACACGCAACGTATTACGCTGATTATGTCAATGGCGAATAAAAAGTAACCTATATTTGTGAGAGCATTGATTTGTGAATGTGTAACGTACATTTTAATGATCTTGCAATCTCCAAATCTGCCCCGTCCGTACCGGGCAAAGTTGATAAGGAAATGTGCCAGTCAATATGAATGCCTAAAAGACGGACTACTCTAGGGCAAGACGTAAGAGGCTGAAGTCTATTAGAGTGGAATTTCAATTTTCAGAGCAAAAACGCGCGTAAAAGCAGTCACAAATGTAGTAGAGATTGCCCTGTAATTTTATTTTCCTCGTACAAGATAAGAACTACTCAATGAAGTTCAGACTAATAACCAGTTGCTAACGAGGCCCAGAACTGCAAAAATGTTCCGAAACCGAGAATCGAACTCGGGGCTATGCCTAACCTCTCAATAATGAGAGGGCATCATGTTGGCCACTACACCATATCGGAGATGTTTGCATGAAATATTGGTGTTCTCCATCGGTTAGGGAGGAGTGGATGTTCCATTCGGCCCTGTGGTTGTGGAGACTAGCTCCCGGGCGTCGGAGGAAAAGCCGGGGCAGCCTTGAAATTCGAATCACCATAATCATGAGGTCTGGTCTTTGGAATGGGGGGAAATCGCAACTTCGCTCGAATGCGACATAAACCACTAATTGACTCTACAAACAGTTAAAATTTTAATATGCCTGAGGGTCAGTGGCCATATATAGGTAGGCATTGTAGCCCTCCACACACGGCGGCTTGTTGAAAATATTAAGCCAATAAATACCCTTAGGTCTTTACTTTAATATTATCACGTTCAAGTCATCACAATTCAGTCTCTGGGAGAACCGAGTAAAACCGTATTATACACGCGTTTTCTTCGTAACGGATGTGACTAAAAAGCAAAACACATCCTGAATGCGGGGGCAAATCAACTGTTCTAATTAGGGAACAAGGTGCTCGGTCAAAGGTATAACAGGACAATACGCCTTAGTCTTCCAGTTCATTAACATACATGCTTCCCACCCTATCATATCTAACCTTCAGTGTTATAGTATTATGAAAAGTAGATTTGTACCGAAGACAAGCGGAACAACGAGAAGGGTGTCTGGATTCCCTTTTTTGCATTTTCCTCTACGGAATCATCGAGGGATTCGTCCAGGTTGATGCTACACTGCAACCAAGTGCCGGGCAAAACGTCGACTTCCTCGTCCCCCCGGCCCATATCGTCGTGGTCCAGCTGCCCGCCATCCTGGTTTGTCGGAGAAGTAGAGTCATAGAGGGAGCACCCAAAGTTCCAAGAAAGTCTTGTTTCTGAATCCCCATCGCGCTGAACATCCTTGACCTTGGTAACTTTCAGAAGAGCCATAATTGTGTTCCGAGCCTTCTTTGGGACCCCCACTTACGTAGAGGACCAGAAGGTGCGTCTGTTTACCTCCGGTCAAATCGAATATCAATTTTCAGGGTCTCTAGAAGCCCGTAGAAGACTGGACAGTATCTGCCAGCGACCGTAGAGCCAACTATGTCATCTGTCGGTTCATTGAGAGCTCTGCATCCCCTGATTATAATCTGGAGGTAACAAGGCTCACAATCATCTTCGTGGATATCTTGAAACCTATTCCCTGCGTGCTCAACGATTTCATTGACTTCAATCTTCCATGTGCGTTGTTATCTCCAAGAACTCGGCGACTTCAAAGACTCGCAAGTTGAACGGAAAGTGAATTGATATATACAAGGCCGCATCGAAGCCATCACTCAAGTTTGTGTCAACGATCACGGCATCGGTATTGATGGATGAACCGATGCGGTTGAATCTGAATGAATCTCATGACGACATGGAAAGAGCAAAAGAGTGATACAAGCTCAATATCTGTCGTACTGACACCAAGATGCAACTAGGGTAGTACAGACAGTTAATAAGAAAGACATTGCATCGGCTAAAAACAGTAGTAGGACGCCACCACGTCCGTGTTCCTACAACAGGAGTCGGCAATTGAGCAAAGAAGGCTTCATGTATACTACAGTGTCATACTTTCGCGAAACAAATGGTTGTCTATGCCGTGGTGCTATCGAGCATTCTTGTGGATTTCCACAGCATCCAAGTGTCGTTCCGGCGCGCTCGCTGTCTCAAATTACTTACATCAGCATTGCCTAGGTCTCGTCTATACTGTAGGCAGGCTTGCGCATATTTAGCGCAAAGCATGTCTCAAGGACAGCAGAGGTTTAAAGTCGAAAGCGACGCTAATGGTTGGAGGTCTTGAATTGTTTAGTCCTAGCTATTCACAACCCTGACCTAGCTTTAACATCACCGCCGAACTGACATACAAGGCGTTCCAAATATTCGGCGTCATTGTAGCACGAAATCCCAGCCACATCCGAAAGAACAGCCCCCAATTCACAAGACCATGAAACTGGCTCTCGGTTCGGGCTTTACGAAGCCCGACGGTATGCGGAAATACGTATCCGATGCTGTGGAACATCCCCGCTCGAGATTGGCGGGGGACCGAGGGACTACATCATCGATCAGATGGAACTTAAACCCCAAAAAGTTCCTGGAGTACCAATACTTCTTCTTCCTCCTCGTTCATGTCGAGAAAGTCGATAATCCAGAGAGAGAAAGTCGCAAAACATGACTACGCATAAAGCAGCCATCCTGACGGTCTGTAAATAACTGTCCAGATCACTCTGATACAGGAAAACTGAAACTTGATGATAGTCCCCCCAAGGAACGGACACAAAGCCGAACTTCTCGGTGCGGGAGGAACCTCGCCCGTCCCCTGGGCCGAACGAGGTCCTCGTCCGGTTATCCGTCACTGGCCTATGCGGCTCCGACCTGGGCATGGCCCTGGGCCACTTCGGGCCGCTTGACAAGATCCTCGGTCACGAAGGGGTTGGCCGGATCGCGGCCCTCGGCTCCAACGTCGCCGCCTTAGACTCGTCCGTCCAGGTCGGCCAGCGTGTCGGAGTGGCGTGGACCCGCGACGTCTGCGGGACCTGCAACGCCTGTACGGACCTCGTCAACGAAGGAGAGACGAGGTGCGAGACACCAATGCACTCCGGGAAATCGTACGACGGGACGTTTGCCCAGTACACGTTGGTGCCGCTGCACTACCTGGCGAGGCTGCCGCCCCATTTCGACGACCTCCCCGACGAGGAGATTGCGCCGATCCTCTGCGCCGGTGTCACGGCTTACAAGGCGGTCAAATCCTGCCCCGTCACTCCTGGACAGTACCTCGCCGTTTCCGGGGCCGGCGGCGGCGTGGGAGCGCTGGCTGTGGCCTACGCCCGCGCCATGGGCTACCGGGTAATTGCCATCGACGCGGGAGAAGACAGGGGAGAGATTTGCAAGGCGCATGGCGCAGAGCACTACGTCGACATCACGGAGCCCGGGACTCTGGGCGAGAAGGTGAAGAAGGTCACCGACGGCAAAGGGGCCAAAGCGGTGGTCGTTACGGCCACGACACTAGCCGCCTATCAGGACGCGTTCGAGGTGTTGGCGCCATTCGGGACGTTGATGTGCGTCGGTATCTTGCCGGCGGATGCTCTTGTCAACTTCAACCCTCTCTGGCTTATCGCCAAGGGCTGGAGAGTTCTCAGCTCTTCGGTTGGAACGCGTGCCGACATTCTGGAAGCTCTCGAGTTCGTCAAGCGTCGGGTTGTTGTGCCCAAGGTTGAGATGTCGACACTAGATGATATAGAAACCCTGATCCACAAGATGTACGACGGAAAGGTGAGAGACGCACTCCCCAGCATAGTCAAGCAAGTGACGCAACTAACCACTTAGCAGCTACGAGGTAAATGGGTTTTGAAGATCGACGAGTAACCCTGCAACATAATCCGGGGTCTTCATCTTTCGAATTTCGAATGCGCACATACAGCTTGACTTTCTCTAGAGAAGATAGCAAGTTTCAGACGGACTGATAATAGTCAAATCCATATTGGGAGAATTCGTGTATACTGGAAATCAGAGTGCTTGTTCTGCAGACGGTACAGTTCGAATGTAAAGAAGGTGTCGGTTAAAATGGCATAATTGAAATGATCTATCATTCAGGTTTCCCCCATTAGTTTCACTTTCCCGTTAGTAGGTTTTGAGCAGCGTTACGACATGGGCCATTTTGAAGCCCTAGAAACCACAGACTCAGCAGCGAAGCCTGGGAGTGAGTGAGAAATAAATGAAGAGTCCATGGTGAAACATGGACACAAATAGTCTATGGCGTCTACAATAACCTTACCCGATGCTCAAGAGTCCTGTGGAAAGACCAGGATGATGACAGCTGAAGTACACAGACGACTTAATCGGTTGTTCAGGTCTAGCAGCTAAATTGAGTTTCTTGCATAGTCGCCTGAGTAGGACAAGAAAAACAGGCTTAAGGATTAGGGATGACATGAAGAAGTCATAGCAAAATAGAACCTTGACAAATTACAAGTTAGTGATGAAACGTCCTCTTAGCTACAGGCTGGATTCCTCACTACTGCTTCAACTGTTGAGATTTGGGGACGTATTAAAGAACGGGCCTCTCCGTTGACAAGTCGTATTGTGTTTTCCGTGATAAGGCTGGCCTCGCAGTTGCTTCGGAAACACGCCATTGAAGTGCGGCTGAGCCGTCTGGAACCCGCGACAGTCTCAAAAATGCAGGGACGGGCCCTATTTGAAAGATTTCCCAGCAGTTCACCAAAGAGGAAAGTCTTTTGGGTGCCCCAGAGGCTGGAAGGGGTTGTTACAGGCGCCAGGCCGGCAACTTTCCATGCCCCCAAATCTGTCCGTGCCGGTTATCACCCGCGTATCAATACCGGGGGAGATCCGTTGTTTCGGGACTTTCGAGGCTGAACATCACACATGTTGCATTGCATGAATCGTGTCACCGCCTGTACACTGCAGCACGAGCCTGACACAAATCGCGACATGCTCTGTGCTTCGCTCAAAGCCCCTCTACAGAGCGGAGCCTTCCACAAGCAGAATTCGGGGATTAATTTCATTCAACTTTAATCGAAAAGGCCTGGAGCCACGAGCTCGGCGAGGATGGGGCCCAAACAACAAAATTCCGTTTTCAGTTGTAGAACAGGCACCACCAGTCTGGGGGGAGGAAAGAGGCAGCCAAGAAACTGACTTGTGATGGTGTTTTCCAGACAACTGGGAGAACTGAAGTGCCGAGGCCCCAACCGGCCTCGGGCTAACTACAGTGGAATCTGTTCTTGGCATATCTGCTTACTGTATACCTTCCACTCACTGCGACATTGTAACTTTTGGAACATACGACCTGATAGATTGCTTACAATCAATCATTCTCTCAGCGGCGAATGCTGAAGTGATTGGTCCAGCGCGGCTGCTCGACCGGACACGCTGATAGTCCCGAATCCCGCAGACTCCCGCGCGGTTGACGACTGTCGGCTAGACCCAGACGAAAATAGAACCCTCCTATATTGCTGTAGATGAAGTATCCGCGGAGCGCGAGGCACTGGCGCGCAAGTGTGGCAAATTCTTCTCCCAGAAAGGGGCCTCTTCCGTCGGAGTTTCAGTTGTCAATGCGGAGGGAGAGAGCGCGAGACTATTGGGAAAAGAAATTGTCGGACGCACGCACGACCGGGGACCAGGGTCCTCGCACCTGCGAGGCGGCTTGTGGAGATCTGACGTGCGGGGCGGATAGAGGACTTTGGATATGTCGGATATGTCTTTGATAAATAACCAGGGCCGCTGCAGGTTCTCTCTCGGAACGCTGGTGATGACACAGGGATATCCGCCTCGAGCACATGGGGACCCAGACCTCGGATTACGTGACAGGGCTGAGTTGGCCGGGAAGACTTCAAACCCCGACTCTGCCGGTGGAACATCCTGCGCTCATCTCTTGCGAAAATTGGTGAGAAAAAGAAGTGTTGAAGAGGCCAACCTGCGGTTCGTTCAATCGATGGCCTGTTAGGCGAACAAGGGACCCCAAGCAACCTTCAGGGGTCGGGACGTTGCCATGGTTTGCGTCTCTCCACTTCGTCTAAACCTTGATATTGTCATCCACCCCGAACAGGGCCATCCGCGGATGATTTGTTGCCGAGAACCTTGCAGGTCCAGCAAGACCGGTGTCACTTGGTGCGGTCTTCATATCTGAGCTGGAATGCAGTTGAGCACTTCATAAAAAGATTTTTTCGCCAAGCTATGCGATATCAAGTTTCGAAGTATAACAGGAACTTGATTACGGGCCAGACTGGTGGGTTTCGGGTCGCACATGGATCGGTCGTAATAAACACGGACTGGACGGAAGTTGCGAGAACGAGAAGCGGTGGTGCGAACCGCACAGGAGTGCGCGCCTCGTTGAGACAACGAAAGAGAGGGGTTCCTTTCCTGGAAAATACCCCAAGAGGCTGGTAAGTTGGCGACAGACGCGCGCCACGCACTTCGGATGACGGTTCAGCAAGCATTCACAGACGCCTGGACCGGAGGATGCTTTCACTTTCAGTTGTCTGACACAAATATCCACGTGGAACTGCGCCTCGCTAAACGGTTCTCAGCATCATCTAACGCTTTTCGGATTATGCAGCGGGTCTGTGAAGCTGAGTGCAACGTTCCAAAACGCCAAGTACAGATTAAGGGGGACCTTGTCTTAGTTCATGGGTGTCGCCCTCAAGCCTTTCCTACCCCAGCAAGCCATCTGTGCAACGCCTCTAAGACGTATCACCAGCCTCAGCTTCTGCCTCATCCGGATATTCTGGCATCGTCGGTCCTGGTTGGTCTCGCTCCCGCAAAACCGCCATCCGAAGTGCAGCGGCAAGGCATGCCCTACGACGAGGAAGGGTGCGGCTTTGAGTTCGAGTTCGGAGGCGTCCAGGTTCAGATGGCATCACGGACGCAAATCACTTCAATAAATAGAAAGTTCAGGGGAGGGAGACCCACGTCTTCGACGACTTCATGACTCGCACCTCTGCCCCCGTGACCCCATCCATGCAACCCAGAGCCAATGTCGCCCATCCCGCGGGCCTGGGAAGACGAGTGCGCACTGGCTTTTGTACAAGACGTTACCCATTTCCACTGTCGACCGCGAGGTCGGCACGACGCGTGGATGCTTGACCAACATCACTTGCGTGCGGGTTCACGATGGCCTTCGATGCGGCAGTCGCATCAGTTACCCTCACGGGTAGCATTCTTTCCTTTCTCGCGACAACCGGTGTCTTAATTTCCTTCATCTTCTACCATGATCAACAACGTTCCTTTCGACATGCCCTCGTTCTCAACCTGACGTTGGCTGGTGAGTGAAAAATCCGATCCGGCATGGCTTCTCGGCCTCGCCGTGACTTCTCCACTGGCCAAAGACACGACTAACTCGAAGGCCCTGCCCTGTTCAATGCAGAGTTCATCAACTCTCTTGACAACAGTATCTCAGGAATTATTTACATCAAAAACAAGGACCTATCCCCTGGACCGGCATGCGTGCTCAACGGCATGGTTGGGCAGCTTTCCGTCCAGGCCTCCGACTTCTCTATTCTCGCCATTGCCGTGGTTACCTTCCTTACGATTACACGGAAAACGTACATGCCAAACGCTTCGACCTTCCGGAAGGTTGTCATTTGCCTTTCAGTATGGATCATCCCGATTATAACCAGCGCCACTGCGACCATCATGGGCGAGATGGAGCCCGTGAGCGGTAACTGGTGCTGGATCTCCCGAGACCGCCCCGACCTTCGATACGCCCTTACACATGGATGGCGCATTGCCATCATCTTCACTACGATTCTTATTTACTTCTACGTCTGGTGGTACCTTGGAAGGCATTTCCGTTCCATGGTCAGCACTTCCGACCCGCTCGGCGACACGGGAACCTCGGCTGCCAGCGGTGGCAACGTCGTCACATCTTCGATTCGCAAAAAGAAGGGCTTCGAGATTATCGATACTCCTGAGGTGGAGATGGACCGGTTCGAACGCCCGCCGCCGACATTCAAGCAGCCATTCATCAAGAAGTCCCCCAACAACTCTCCTGATATGGGAGACGTACAGAAGGAGTGGGACACGGCGGACTCCCGCGACGCAGGAGTTGGTCGATCACGGAGGTCAAGTTCGTTCGACGAGGAGGACCTGGTGACAAAACCCAGGAGGGCGTCTCAGTTCGTCGAGGAGGATGGCGACCCGAAGCGGAAGATGTCGGCACGAATCTCGCGGTTCGACGAGCAGGACATGGACATGAACCAGGCCTCCGAGGCCAGGTTCTCGTACCTGGAGCAAGAGGAGAAGCTGCAGCGGAGCGCGCGTGGCGGACCCTCGCACCTCCACCGAGATATGCAGCCTCCGGCCAAGTCGCGGTTCTCCCGCTACGGCCTGGACGACCTCACCTCGTCTTCTAGTCGCAAGGAGGGCAGAAGCAGAAGCTCGACCCTGTCCTGGCACTTGCCCCCTTCCCGAGACGTCGCTCGCGATTTCCCGCCCAATCCCAGTCTCAACAATGTCAACAGCAAGACCAAGGACGTCAAGGCAAACGTCCTCCAGACGAACGCGAGCGACTTCCCCATCCGCAAGCAGACGAGGAAGGTCGAGCGCGAGATCAAGCGCATGATGCTCCTCAACGCGTATCCCGTCATGTACGTGCTGCTGTGGATTCCCGGCCTCACCAACCGTCTCATGGAGGCTTCCGGCAACACGTCGCAAAGCAGAGTGCTGGCGGCGCTCCAGAGCTCGAGTCAGTACATCGGACTTGCCAACGCAATTACGTATGGCTTCAATCAACACGTACGACATAGGATAAAAGGCGACTTGTTCAGCTGGGTACGCCGAGGGAGCAAATAAACGCCGACAATTCAGTGTGGGACGAGTTAATGATTCATATGAAATAGTACATTTCTAGAATACCCTATTATTTAGTCAATCAGAAGAACGATATGTATTGGTTGCGAAGCGATGTCTCCTCGTCCGAAGTTCCTTTGCTCTCGTGTTCCTTGCGACTACTTGGTGTCACGTCGCTGAAGTCCGATAGAGTCCGGTCCGTCGTCATAACCTTTTTATGTTGCAAACCCTGGTCGGCAGGTCATTTCTTCGGGGCTTGTTCTGGATCCGCGCGAGAGAATATGGAGGTGGGGTGGCCTTCTAACAACCCCTACGATGTTGTCATTTGGCGTGCAACATGCTGAACCGTCATCCCATCGTTCTTAATGGCTCGTCGCCCACCAAGTTTACCAACGCAGACTGCCTTGTCTAGTATTACTCCAAACGTGTGATTCCGTGGAATTTATGACCTTTTGTCATTTGTAATGGCTAACAAAAAAGGTCCTCGCAACCGCACGCTGCGATCGGAGACAGTTGTCTCGGCTAGGAATTCCGGTCAACGGGGCCACGCTGCAAGTGGAGCAGTCAAAAACCGAAAGCTTCATTAGCCCAACATCATTAGCCCAACATCATTAGCCCAACATCATCAGTAGCTCCGCTTCACGGCTACAGAGACACACAGACAAAACAAGAAACCAGGGTGGGAAGTTGGAAAAAATCATATGCAGCTCTTAGTTCAAGTATCGACCAGCAAGAGCTGTTCAAGGTCGATCGCGCCGCGCAGAGGCAGATGAGGCGGTAAACCAAGCTGTGGGGTTCGATGGGCCCCCAGTTGTGATTCGCTCTGCCCCTACTTGTTCCAATCTGTCCTCTTCTGACAATAATTACCACATGGATCGATAGCTCAGTGGTAGAGCGAGAGATTGCAGCCCTTCAGCCGCGATTATCTCTAGGCCCCGCGTTCGAACCGCGGTCGGTCCTTGTATTCTCTTTTGGTTGAGAGTGACTCTTCTTTTTTGTGCGACTCCGCAAATGGAGCTCGCTTCTGGCGCCAAGTCCTGCTGCACCTTGTCTTAGCCAGTGGAGGGTGAAGCGGTGTGGAGATATCACGAGTTCGCGGTTGAGGAGGGTGACGAGCCGTCACATGTATGACATTGAGGATTACCGTGACTCTACCAATAATACGTGCCTAAAGATGTTCAAACGGTTAGAGGTGTGCGAGCTTGTAAGCGCAAGTAGGCGGCTTGGCTATTTCAAGACGTCGTTGCGAATTCATAATCGGCGGCTCGAGGGGCCACTGTAAGCCATAATCGGGAGACCAAAGTGCTGTCTATGCCTCTTCGTCCAGACCATGAAAGCAAGTAGGCAGAAATTTCATCCGACATTCCACTTTACTCCGATGGCATCAACACCGCCATTAAAACAAGAACGACTCCCAAGCTGCCTAGATTCTCCTGACCTGCTTGCTAGAGCCCAATCTGCTTAGCAACCCCGCGTTCGATGTTCCAGTTGGAGATTGCCGGTTTATGGCGGAGGGGAAATCCTGCGCTGTGCCGCTCGCCAGGGTGAAACCGTCGAAAGCACCGTGCCGCAGAGGGAACATTGGTCGCGTGACTCTCCCGCACGCCATCTTCGGCAGGCGTCCAGAACATTCACCGCTGTGGGCTCTATCTCCGCCACAAATTGGCAGCCGGTTGTCGAAAGTAAAGCTGAAGCACTTTCTGGAACAATAACAAGCGAGGCAGACAGCCAGGCATGGAGATGTACTTGGGCTGCCCACGTCAAGGAGACAACCGTTGGAGAGAGGGAGGGGATAACATGATACTAAACTGAGAGCTTTCTGACCTGGAGCTATGAATCTGGCGCATCACCGAAGTGGACTTTATACAATAGTTTTGGACTGCAGCGTTGGAGTCATAGTCCTCGATGAACATGAGACTGTTTGTGAAGTTCGTCTCTGGAAGCAAGCTGGTAAGGCTGCGTGATTTTAGCGCACCATTCTAGGGCGGTCTGTGTCGTTGCCAATAGCTCCGAGGTCTGGAACTCTGTCTGCGACAGGCCTGGTGTTGGCGAAAGTCGAACTCTATGAACTCTTACTTTCATACCTGTATGTGTTTTGAAACACCCTCTGTTCATGCTGTCCTGTGGCGCAGTCCAGCGAAACTGCAGGTTGATGCCAACTAAGCTCCGCGAACTGGCCGAGTAGTTCCTGAGCCAGCTCGCCGGGCTCGTTTTGTATGTTCCTAGTCACCCTCTGTTGAGATTACAGTAGGGATGTGCCTTGTATTGGGGAATCAGCAAGGTCTGGAGGATTACAACCTTCCTGTTCCGCATTCTGCCCGCTAGACATCGACTGCCCAGTGCCGAGAATCATCCCCGGAGACTACACGCAGCTTAGCAGTGGAGAATCTTCCCTACATCACCCCAAGCCACTGGCAAAGTTTCCGATCGACTAGCTGCATGAAGTAATTGAGCTGGCATACAAGATATTACATAAAGACAGATATGGCTCAGGAGCTTCATACGATGGTGGCAGCAGGAGGCGACTACAAGGTATACCGACCTAGGGACCTGCCCGGCTGAACTAGCCCTACCACGGGCTACTCTACACCATCTCCTAGCAGCCCG